>JBBPKO010000505.1:9048-19953 GCA_038089295.1 Xerocomus amazonicus
CCCATACCCTCTATATGCCTCTGTGAAGTCTCGCAATATTCCCTCAGGTGCGCGTGCATAGCTCAAATTCCTTCATCTACCCATATTCCCCGCCTGTCCGGATGTGCCATTGGACTGTTAAAATCGAGATGGAAATGCAACTTAGCTCAGTACATTTCCTGTCTGTTAATTTGAATGTACGTCTCATTCTTCTGTTTCCTGAGCCTCTCCTCTCCGGTCACTAACGCCCATGTGTTATATATGCAGTCAGGGTCGGGCGCGAGCGTGCAGGATGGATGGACACAGCGGAAAAGCTATCCCTTCACAGACCCCGAATTTATTCCCAACTAATTATCCACTGCAAACTCTTGACAATGAGAACGAGGGTTTGAGAAATACGAACCCGGAAAATGGCATGAAAATACAGTCAAGTCACTATTCCAAGTATGCGGGCGAGCCGCCGGATGGAGGCATCAAGGCATGGAGTGTTATCCTCGCGTGAGTCTGATTCCGCACTCTGAAACCGTGCACAAGGCTCTGACGAGATCGTGAATCGTTCTCCCAGGACCTGTTTTATGAACTGTTCAGCGTTGGGGTTTCCATTGACCGTATTTCATGAGGTTAAGCAGGCATTTTTTTAGATTTGGGTACGTCACCTCGTGGGGAGTAAGTGTTCGGTACGGTCTCAAGAGTACGAATGGACTGATATGTAACTAGGTATTTCAAGCATACTACGAAAAGGTGTTTCTTTCCAACCACAGCCCGTCAGACATGTAGGTTCCTTCTATCAATTGCTTTTAACCCAGTGTCGTCATTTTTGATAGTGCGTGGATTGGTTCAGTGCAGGTAGGTTGATATGCTTCCACCGCAAATAATGTCACTGACAGTGCAACACAAACATATACTCTCCGATTCTGTTTTCCGCTATCTATTGGCATTGTTTCTCCCCCTGCCACAAATATTCCCGAAGCTTATTTTAATCTTCTCACCCGGACTTCTTGTTGGACGACTGTTTGACATTGGGTATCTCAAGATACCATGTTTCCTCGCTAGCTGTCTTCTGATCTTGTGTACCTTCCTCGTCGCCGAGTGCAAGGTATATTGGCAATTTTTATTGGTGCAGGGGTTTGGTATTGGGGTCAGTCTTCCTTCGAATAAGCTCGCCTTTCCTCACTCCTGCCACCGAATAGCTAGCAAGCGGCTTTTTGTTCGGACCGACATTGGCGATTGTGCCTCATTGGTTTTCGAGACGAAAAGGTCTTGCAGCCGGTTTGAGTCTTGTTGGATCCTCGCTTGGAGGAATAGTATTCCCAATCGCAGCTCAGAATTTATTGCCAGAGGTCGGGTGGGTCCGGAATCCTCGTTCTTCTCCATATGACGATCATGTTCGACATTCCAGGTTCGAGTGGACGATGCGCATTTTTGGATTTATACTGCTTGCCTTACTCGGCGTGGCCAACATTGTACGTCCCTGTCACCTGAGTTGTGCATTGCTTACTGGGTAATTTGATCGCTGTCGCCGACGACACTGCGTGACACAGGCAGTAGATAGACGACTCCCACCTGTGAACTTGCAGGGTGGTCTTTTTAATTGGGCTGCACTCAAGAACCCGGCATTTTCTGTTTATTGTATTGCGGGCACAATCTCGTTTCTTGGCGTATATACTGGTAAGTTTTTTGTTTCCCTCTTTTTGTCTGCGCTGCTTCGAAGCATTAAGTGATCTGTTGACGAGCGACCCATAGTTCTGACATACATGCCCGTCAGCAGCGTTAGAGTCGGTGTCTCGAAAGATTTTACATTTTATCTTGCTGCTATCGCTAACGCTACCTCTATTGTTGGGCGAATTTTGGCCGGATTGATCGCGGACAGGGTTGGTGAGTACTGCATTTCGGTAAGAGGGGTGTCTTTGAACGCATGCGGCCAGGTACATTCAATGTTATGATTCCAATCACCGTTTTAGTGGCTGCAATGACGCTGGTCTGGCCATATGTGACAAGCCAAGGCGCGCTGATCGTGATTGATGTAATATATGGGTGCGTAGAACATGCAACTGTTGATGATTGGTGACGACGATCTGGTTTCAAAGTATTGCATATGGGGCATACATGTCTCTCATTTGTATTCCTGTCATTGCGATGGGTTCTACTAGCGATGTTGGTCGACGTTTAGGCTTGTTCCTGAGCTTTGTTGGGTTCGGCGCAGTCGCTGGGACACCGATATCTGGGGCCATCAACTTCGCTACAGGCGGTTTCGAGTTTGTAGGATGGTATGCTGGTAAGCAGTTCACATCCTTCGTCATCCTGACACTTTCTGAGGGTAGATTAGGGGGAATGTTGTTGATCTCTACTTCCTTGCTGCTATTGTCGTGTTATCTTCACAATAACAGGATGATGGGCAGAGCTTGAAAACAAGGGACGACCGACTCTCGTATCTCGTACATGCTTCGGTGTATCACCTCATATTTATACGACAAGGGGAAATGCAACCCCTTTTCATTCCTCAGGTCATCCGACCAGTGGTTGCACGCCAGAAATGAACGATATCACCGAAGCTATTGTAAAAGTCGCTGCTGTCAGCTCCGGTGATCATGCTATGCTTTGATTTTGTCTAGGCACTTACCACAAGGCCCAGACCTGATGAATTGGGAATGGAATGAAGATTCGCGCAATCGCTAGACACCAGGCAACGATAAGTAACAAGATTTTGACTAGCACAAATCAGAAGAAAAGGACGTTCCGTCCATCTACGAAAACAATCAATTCTTCTGAACCAATGTATTGTATCTTTCATTTGAAATCTTTTGATCTGTCTTGTGAAGAAGAAGCAAGTCATCATATCTCAAATTGCTTCCTCTCCAAATGCTACTCTTTTATCATGAGTTTATGCTCACACGCCTTCGGAATATGGCCCAATTTAACCTGACTTCGGCTTCCCTATTCATTTGGTCACTCTTTGACCTTTATGGGGAAAACAGCCCCCATCGACTCCAACCGTTTTCGGGTCCAGACGCTATCCCCTTTGGAAGTTTGGCATGATGAATGGCAGAAGGCACGGGGGGCTCATTTCACAGGGTCTCCACTGTGGACCCATAAAGAGCTTAAGCAGCCGTAAGATAGATGTGATTGCAAAATGACTTCCATTCTGACTTCCGCTATCTAGTGCACCGCTTCATCCTTCCTATCAAATGATAATGAACAGCCTGGCGCAATTAAGGGGCACATTGGTGAGTTCCTAAAAAAATCTTGCTGTGGCCTCCCTGGCTTTCATCAGTTTCGACGAGCTGAAACGGGTTGCAGCAATGATAGCCTCCGGACACCACTTTGCAGAGGCACTGAACTCGCATCGCCATATTTCCCTCCGTCACCCTGGTCGCGTCGAGGACGAAATGAACTGGCAAGTCACATTCGAATCTCGATGTGTCAGCGGAAAGGTGAGAGAAACACTTGCGAACTTGAAGCGAGACGAGGGTCACAGGATGAGTGGATTACCATCTACTATTCCCTCTGCCAGGGGCTCGAAGCGCCAGCTTCCCGAACCATATTTTTAGCAGGATGTTGGGACAGGAAACAGTCCACAGTGGCGCAGAGAGGGCGAAGAAATTAGACACGGATAAGAAAGTCTCAGAGTCAAAGGTGACCTTTGCCAGTAATCAACGTTTGTTGTATCCTTATGTATATGCCCAGAAAGAGTGGCCTCGAGCCAGCATTCCTAAAGCATGAAATAAAACTGTCTAAAATTTCTGTGCTGTCGCTGGTTAGTGCATTGATGCTGCTTTCTCGAACCGTGCCCTGCTCTCAGTTGCCACTTCAACACCGTGACGGCGTGCGCACAGTGGCGAGTATTGGGTGGGGTTAGGAAGAGTAGCCTTTTCGCTGCCCACAAGATGATGCATAGCCGAAGCTGCATTGGTCCGTACTACGCATAACGGGTAAGCATACATAAAGTCAAGCGCCGAGATGAACATATCGAATCTGATGGTCAAGCAGTATTTCCATTGATCTCATCGTCTTCTGCAAGGCGGAGGCAGCGCGGGTATAATCCAGATGATCCGACTCTTGTGTCATGTGCTCGTAAAATGCTGTTGCGATCTTGTTTGCCTGGTCATCGTGTACTACTCCCATAGTCCCAATGATGGAACGGAATCCAGCGAATTGCATCGCCGATGCGAGATGAATCACCTCATCAGGACGCTCTTCGTCTCCAACAGTCTACTAGTAGACAGGTATGCAAATTCCGCATTTCGCAGATCGCACTGATTGATGTGCTGGATCGTAAAGTGTGCATCATGGAAACAGAATGCAGAATCGAGTGGTTGCTTCTGGTTCAAGAAACCACGGCAAGTAAAGTGGGCCCACTCATTCCTACTCAGTCCATCGGTAACCCTAGAAATACAGGCTGCCGGCCCTTCGACGCGCGTGAAGGTTGCAGGACCATCCACGACTCGACTAATGCTGGCAAGTTCAGTGCCAACGTAAGGGAGTACATCAGCGCCTTGTCCAAGAGCAGCGAAATGCTTTTCAGCTACCGAGTGAGGTGGTTGGGGTCGTCTGGCACGGATGAGGGCAGTTAAAGTTGGTGTATAAGACGAGATATAAAGATCCGAGAGATTCCTTTGACCCTTCCTGAACGGACCAGCAGCATGCAATGGTAAAAGGGAGAACTCGGCAGTGGGGCACCACCAGATACGAGAATGACGAGGACATGTTATCTGGAGGAAATCGACAATGTGAGAAACGACCTTGTCCCAGAGAGTGCGCAACAAGATGGTGAGATGTGGTATCACGCCCGTCGACGTTCCACGCTTAGTCCAGATGGAGAGATACGAAAAAAGTCCTTGAACCTCCGCTTTTGTAATTGACAATGGGATGTGAACGGGATCCCAGTTGGCAAAGACAACGAGGGCGTCGGAGCTATATCCGCTCGCATTGACGATAATCACTGGTCCGTCTATATATCACCCTTTGTAACTCTCGTTGAGACTGAGCACCCGGTCGAACCGGCCTGCATCGGGTGAGTCAAGGTCATTGCGGATAAGTGAAGTCAGGCGTGCGAAATCGTCTGCCAACAACTTCCCATCTGCGCCGGACGCAATGTCATCGTCAAGTGAGGAATGGAGGCGAGCAAGCTGACTCCAGAAGATATCACGGCCCTGTTCGAGTAATTCAACCGCTTTCATAGGAAATTGGTGGCGAAGGCAAGCCGAGAATGCGTCGACGACGAGGGACGAAGAAAGGAACTTGAGGACGGCAAGATGCTGAGGCAGTGGTGGTTGACTAGACAAATATCGAACAAGCGGCTGAAGAACACTTTCGTATGCAAGAGGTGTTGTGAGATGATTGAAAGCTTCGGCTGCATTGACCCATGCCTTGACAGACATATCTAATGCATCTGAGTGCACCGGGTTATTGTGCTGAATGGAGCGGTGAGCAGGGTTGTCTAGAGGCATAATCCGAAGCGTATTGGGTCGGAGCTGAGGGGATGGGGGAGAATCTGAGAGTTCAACACGTGAATCGGAAGGGATGACGAATTTTCGGAAGGTCGTGGTAGGGGAGCACGAATCAATAAACGTTTGGAGAGAAGAAACGATATCTCCCACCTGGGGTCTCCCGTCGACTGCAGTCCAGCAACGTTCGATAAATTCCCAACGGTTGTCTTCAATTGGTCGGGACTTCGACCGGCTGGGTTTGGAGCCTCGGTTTAACTGTAAAACAACAGCAATATCTTGTGGTACTTCAGACCATGGATGTTTCCCGGACAATACCTATGAACTAGGTAAGCACCGGGTAACGTCCAGAAAATGAGCCTACAAGAAGGGCCAGATTCCCAAAAGAATATATATCACTCTTGGTCGTGCGCTTTGCTGCTACATTCGCACTGATAGAAAAATGTTCAGGTGCAGCCCATCGCAAAGCACCAGGTCGCAGTGTAGTCATCTGAAGATATCGCAGAGCCTCCGGGATATCTCCTACCATGGAGACAAGGCCAAAGTCGCTCAGGCATGCAATGAAGTTTTGGTCGATGAGTACATTGGTCTGTTCCATACTCAACCCAAAATAACATCAGTCAGTGGAGTGAATTGAAAACGGCACAAGTTGGACTCCTTCAACAAGGCTTGTGGACTGTGGCGCCTCTCACGAACCGGGAAAGTTCAGCAAATAAAATACACTTGATCGGTAGACCACATAACGTGGTAATTAGCTTTCTGCTTTTTGACCTTCGACATGGTCGTTGGAAAGAAGTAACCCTTGTTCCCACGCTAATGCTAAACCCACTGCGAAGGTCTTCACTGGCTCGCACACTACACGTTGCGCCTCCGCCACTTAACCAGCGTCAAAAACTGGAAAAAAATCACGAGGACGAGCGATCCAAACCGCCCAAAGTGCCCGTGAGTGCGAGGAAAAGGAGGACGCACAATGACGGAGACCCAATTCCTGTTCGACACGGTGCGCTTTCGCGTTCAAGTGTATACAGTCGCCTGATGACCTGCACGCTGACGCCCAGTCAAACGCAACGAAGTCGGGGTACAAATGCTCTCGCGTGAGCTGCACGCCCAAATATTCAAGAGTCCCGCGTTTCCCCCTCCCGAACCTGCGTTCATCCAAATCGCGCGCGATCACCTCCACATGCACGGCCTAGACCCCAAGCAGGGCTCCGTCCTGCCCGACACGGGCTTCGCACTTCCCCCACTTCATGGCGCAGACATCGACGAGCACTTTTACCGCATCGGCTATCGTTGTGCGCAACCGTGGCTATCCCTCGCGAAGCAACTCGCACAGGACCCGTTGCCCCCCAAACCCGAATACTTTGACGTTCAGTCTGGTTGGACGAAATACTATCATCTCCCAGACGGTTCGAGCTACAGCGAACACGTCGCGTATCCAGAGCATGAGGGGCAGCCGGAGCAGATGCTCGTGTTTGACGTCGAGACGATGCCCCGATACCATCCGTATGGCATCCTCGCCTGCGCCGCATCGAAGCATGCGTGGTATTGCTGGATATCTCCGTGGTTGCTTGGTGAATCAGACGAGGTGCAGCATCTCATTCCGTTCGGTGACCCTGACACACCACGTGTCGTCGTTGGGCACAACATCTCGTATGACCGGCAGCGTGTCCGCGAAGAATATAGTCTTAGGGGCACACGGACACGGTTTATGGACACAATGTCACTTCATGTCGCTGTCAACGGAATATCATCCCATCAACGACCTGCGTGGATGAAACACCGCAAGGCGAAAGCGGCACGCAAAGAACGACGTGTCGAAGCGGTCGAGACAGCACTCGGGATCATGCATGATGCTGCTTCGGAGGAACAGTCCGAGGTTGACGCGGCACGGCGTGCTCAGTTACGTCGTTTGCGTGTTGAGATCGAAGAAAGTCTGCCTCAGCTTCAGGAAGACGACGACGATGCAGTCGACGCTGAACTATCGCAGAAGCGCTGGGAAGACCTTACCTCGGCAAATGCACTCGCAGATGTGGCGAAACTGTACTGCAACATTGATCTCGATAAAGAAATCCGTGGCGATTTCATGACACGCTCGAGAGAAGACATTCTCGCTGACATTCAGGATTACCTTGGATACTGTTCCCAGGATGTCTACGTGACACATCGGGTCTACGGGCAGGTCTTTCCGGCGTTTCTCGAACGATGTCCGAGTCCGGTGTCATTTGCTGGTGTCCTTACAATGAGCACGAGTTTTCTGACGGTGAATGAAACATGGGAAGAATATCTGCAGAACGCAGATCGAACTTACCACGAGCTGGAAGGCAAGGTGAAGAAACATTTGGTTGATCTCGCGGACGAGGCAAAGGGTATGATGGAGGACGGGTCCTGGAGAAACAACCCTTGGCTTTCGCAACTTGATTGGACACCAAAAGTGGCGAAGAAATCCAGAGGTGTGTACGACGACGTATGCTGTTTTCTGCACGTATGCGCCTTCGAATTGATTGAATATAGCATTCAGGACCTACATCGCAAACAAAGGCACCCGTCGACAAACAGCCCGCATGGCTGCGGGATCTACTCAGAGATGGAGTCTTCAACGTCACCAGCATAAACCGTATACTCCCGATTCTCCTTCAACTGTCGTTTGATGGCCACCCTTTGCAATACACGACAACCGAAAAATGGCATTTCATTCTTGACGGGAAGGTGACCCGACTCCCTAGTGGGAGCTCAAGGAAGATTTTGACCGTTCTGGGACCCACTCACGGCGTTCCATATCTTGAGCAAGGTCGTCTGGCCGCGTCAGACGTGTCCTTGGCACTGGCTATTTCCAAGGGGGAACGCACGCCGGAACTGGAAGGCCGTATTACGAGTCTAGCGAAGACTCTCGCGGTTGTGGAGGATCATGAACGAGATCCTTGGTTACGACAACTAGATTGGAGACCGGTTCTCGCAACTCCCCGCACAAAGTCGGTCCAACCACCCACCCCTCGAATTCACAAACCCCAAGCCATCTGGCCGAAATGGTATTGGGACCTCGCAAGGCCAAAGAAAGAACTACCACCTGGCACCCTCGACATTACTGTCCGAAATCGCATTTCTCCGATCCTCCTTCAGCTGTCCTGGATGGGCCACCCACTTTTTCATTCTAGGGAACACGGGTGGATGTTTAGGGTTCCGGGTTCCATCGAATTTACCACCCGCGCGCAGCCGCTCGTATTTTCAGATCCTGCTGATGAGGCGTTGTGTGAGATGACGCGTGGAGAGGGCGGCCACCGTTTTCTCTTTTACAAGCTCCCGCACAAGGACGGTGAGAGCGCGAACGTGGGGAGCCCTCTCTCAAAGACATTCATGAAATACGCACAGGACGGGACGTTGACGAGTCCCGGGGATGATGCTAAAGATGCGCTGGACATGAATGCGCAGTGCAGTTACTGGGTCAGTGCACGTGATCGAATATTGAATCAAATGGTTGTGTGGCAGGACGGCCGGGTCGACATGCAATTTGGGCGGCCGGCCGAGCACAAGTGGGGTATGATCCTGCCCCAAGTGATTACGATGGGTACCGTGACCCGTCGTGCGATCGAGAAGACGTGGTTGACGGCAAGCAACGCAAAAAAGAACCGTATCGGATCCGAGCTCAAGGCAATGGTTCGTGCGCCACCAGGATATGCCATCGTCGGAGCCGACGTCGACTCTGAAGAGCTGTGGATATCGAGTTGCATGGGTGATGCCCAATTTGGTCTCCACGGAGCAACCGCCCTCGGTTGGATGACGCTCGAGGGCACGAAAGCTGCAGGGACAGATTTGCACTCCAAGACGGCGAGCATCTTGGGAATTTTACGAGACCAGGCTAAAGTGTTCAACTATTAACGCATTCATGGGAATGAAACACGCGGCGTTGTCACTCCTCCAGTCGAACGCGGCGATGCAACCCGAGGAGGCAAAGAAGCTTGCCGAGAACTTGTACGGGTCGGCCTAGGGTAAAAACACTCATCGACCTGATCTCCTCGGGCGGAAGTTTTGATATGTTGGGACGGAAAGGTTTGTGTTCAGCGGGCTGGGAGAGATTGCGATGTCTGAGCGACCCCGGACACCAGCATTGGGCTGTGAGATCACGGCCGCCCTCTCAAAGGATAACTTGTCCGCCGAATTCGGGGCGAACTATATGGCGCCGCGGATCAACTGGGTCGTTCAATCGTCTGGAGAGGACTATCTCCGTCTCTTGCTTGTCGCCATGGACCATCTGACGTGGACGTATGACATTAACGCTCGTTTCCTGCTATCGGTGCACGATGAACTGCGATACCTTGTTGCTGAAGCGGACGTATATCGTGCCGCGTTCGCAGTGTCTATTTGCGTTCAAGTTGAGCATGGACGATCTACCACAAGGTATTGCGTTCTTCTCAGGCGTGGACATCGACCGAGTGTTGAAGAAGGGGGTGGACATGACGTGTGAGACGCCATCACATCTGAGGGCTATTCCTCCGGGAGAGACTTGGACATTGTAGCGACGTTGGCACGGACGGGCGGGTTGCTCTGGCGAGATGGACGACCGATGGACAAGAGAGTTGTCTCGGATGGTGTAAACGACGCTGTCGTAGGATATCGGCAGCCAGATTGTCTGGAACATAGGGCCAAGGGTTTGCGAGCTCAGGCTACGGATGAGTGTGCGGAAGTAAGGCATCTTGCAAGGCAAGCACAAGGGTGGCAGGTGACGCGGTGGAGAGGGGGTAGGAGAGGAAAGGGACGAGGATAGGAACAAGTGCATGATGCAGATGCCGGTGTTGGTATTGAGAGGGGGATGAGTGGATGACCATGCAGGAAGTGAAAAGCAGTGGGCAATCCGGATCAGTGGTCACCGCATTAGCGCGATACGGGTATCTGGAAGTAGATAGTGGCCATTGACAATCGTTGGGATCACTATAATTTTCTGTATCAAAATCCTTGGAGGTAATAATTCTAGACATTTGCATGGGATTCCTCGACGTCCCTCCAAACTGATCCGATGCTCTAAGTGCCGACAGGCTCATGTCCCAACATCAAAAAATTTAAAGAAAAGTCCCGTCGTACTTTATGTTCAGTGATCGCAGACGATGTGTTGGGCAGCCAGCTACTCAAAATATAGCAACAGCTAATAGATAGTAATAGTAGAAATTGTGTAATACGTTATTAGTCCGCTACAGTTGAAGTTTCAACTTCTACTGCATACTTCTGGACCCGATGGAAGTATTGATGCTATACTGTTACTGTGAGCAAGGACTCCAGATATAATGAATCCAGGGGAGGTTGGAAACGACTCCACTATCCAACTCGCTGCAGAATGACCGAGAGGCGCTGAAGAAACTTGGCGCTGAAACTTGATTCAGCAAGCTTTCCGCGTCCGTTAGTCGCATGTTTCCACGTACCAAAATCCATCCTTATTTGAGACGCAGCACCCCTACACGATTCCTATGACGGCGACTCCTGATAGCATGTGGGA
>JBBPKO010000506.1:0-19929 GCA_038089295.1 Xerocomus amazonicus
TGCAGTTATCGCTGTCCAGGTTCGCCGTTCCCCCTTCCCCCGCGCCATGAGATTCGGCGCGTGCGTATGTATATTATTATTATTATTATTATTGATCTGTTGTTGGGAAAAAAAGCTATTAGTGGATCATGCCTGCCGCTTCGATGTGCTGTTCCATGTCTGACGTGCTGTACGGAAGATGCCGTGGCGTTCTCTCTCTCTCTCTCTCTCTCTCTCTCTCTCTCTCTAGGCTTATCGAAGCCAGTAGAACGTCATGACATGAAGGCAAGACGCGCGGGTGATTACCGGGGCCAAGCGCGGATTGGCCGAACGCGTATCTGCCGAAACGTGCAACAGGCATTAGGGACGAAGCGTTTGGCGAGATTGTGCTGTTTCGCGCGAGAGAGATGGAACGGCCTCGAAGGGACAATTAAGATCAACCACGTCTGCAACGTAAAAATTTAAGAAATGAAAAAAAAAAAAAAAAAGAGAGAGCCAATGTGATCGCCGCATATTATCGCTGTCATGTTCGGGAATCGGCTGTGCGTGTGTGTTTTCGTCCGTTGCGGAAAAGCTACTAACGGATCACGCCGCTTGGTGCTGTCCATGGCCGGCGTGCTGTACGGTAGATGCCATCGTGTTCTCTATCTGGGCTTGTCGAAGCTAGTGGATGTCATGGAGCAAGACGGGGACGATTACCGGGGCCAAGCGTGGGTTGGCCGACGCGTATCTGCCGAAGCGTGCACAGGCATTAGGACGAAGCGTTTGGCGAGATTGAACTAGTCAGCGAAAGGCGAACACATCGTGTGGCGCTACGAAAGAGTCAGTGACGCGGGATCGCCCATCTGAAACCACAATCCGATAAGCTGATCTGTCGCTCGAGGGAACGTTTAACAAAAACAGTATCCCTTATCAGAGTCAGCTGACAGTGGCAGGTATGAACTCTCCGGCGAGCCGTTAGGCTGGGGTTGGGCGTGCGTGAAACGCAAGGTACTTGCCTTTTAAAGCAAAGTTGTGTGCAATACACGGACGGCATGCTGAAGTGGTTTGACAGGGTCCAAAATATTTACGGTCAGCTGGAAACGTTTCAGCGTGCAATAGACACTGATCGGATAAGTATTGAACACGGCATTGAGAACTCGCCGGACAGGATGCGATAAATAAAGCAGACGGAGTCAAACGACAAGTATGTCTCAGTCATGCGACTGTCAGCGTGCGAGGGATCTCCCAACGATGCTTCTAGGCCTTCCACACCCACCTTCCCTTGTCCCTCGCATCCAGCCATCTTACGTACCCCACACAGAATGTCGCGGCCATGAGCAGTGCCCAAACGAACAATACCACCTCGTTGTATCTCTTTTGTAGATCTCCCATTGAATCAGGTATTCCAGGAACGGCGGACGAACGGGCGTGGGTGCCCAGCATCACGCCCGCAATAGGCGCACCGAAAAGCGTTCCTGTCCCTCGAACGAAATAGATCATCCCGTTTACGGCGGCATAGTTTTGTACACCGAAGACCTCGGTGATAGTCGTGGGCAAGAGTGCATTGTATCCCCCCGCGTAGGCACCATAGAGAACGGCGAACGCAAGGAAGCGAGCCTGTGGCGCGTCGTACCATAACGCAAGTACCGACAATGCGCTGAGAAGTACCTGCATCATGCATGTGAACATGGCGGGTAGCGTCCCTGGTGCCTTCTCTTTCACTCACACTTATAATCATCGTGTTTTGCCGCCCGACTTTGTCCGCCAAGATACCCATCGATATTCGTGACACACTGTTGACGCCGTTGTAGAGAGCCAATACCAAGCTAGACGCCGAAGGAGAATAGCCCAAGATGGAAGTCCCATATGTCGTCATATAGTAGATCGGGACCAGGTTCCCTGCAGCCTGGAGGAACGCACCGGCGGACTTGAAACCGAGATAAGTCCCGACAGCCATGGTCCCAACAACGATCCGAGACAAACCTGATACAGAAACGTTCTCTTTCGCACCAACTGCAGTCCAATTCGCACGTCGCCTCGTTCGAATCCTTGTCTTTTGCGAATGACACACGCGACGGGAAGGCCGATGGCCAAATTCCAGACACTAATGGTTCGCAATGCCCACCGTACCCCAAACCTGGACATGAGTGCGGTGGTCACGGGCGCGAATACCAACCCCCCTACACCAAACCCCGAGAGTATCAACCCCATCGCAAAGCCTCGGTGTGCGTCGAAATAGACGGGCGTCAGGGACATGATAGGGAAATAATACATAGACGACCCGACGCCATAGAGAATGGCCTGTGTCATGAACAGCTGCCACAGCTATGCACGGTCAAGCGAGGACGGTTGTATACGGTGCATATATGCGTGCATATTTGGGTCTGCCCACGATCCGATAGGAGGATCAACAACGTGCTTACCTTGGTGCTGAAACTTGCGAGGAGAATACCGAGGCTCATCAAGACGACGCCCGGAAGAGTGATGGTTCGTACGTCCTGGATGCGCCCCATCCATGGGTTGACAAAGATGCCCCCCGCCCATGTTAGACCCGCGCCGATGGTCCCGACAAGCGAGACTAAGGCGTCTTGGCCTATAGCGTCTGAGATATTGCTCCTTGACGATGTATAATATTCCTGATCGATCAGCGGGGCAAGATAACGCCTTCAGTACGAATCCGAATCGCTGGTTCCCTGAGGATGCCGCCTCAAAAGTGCTCACCTGGAACACGCCAAAGGTCTGGCTGATACCAAAGATGTGAAAGATCATAGTGAAGCCGGAAAGGAGGAGGAGAGCTTGATACTGCTTTGTGGGCCTTGGATCTGTTGATGGTGGTTCAGTACCACCTCGACCGGACTCGGCCACGTCGAGTGGAGTGAGTCCGACGTCGCTCGTGCGCGATTCTGCGTGTGGAGGTGCGATACTAGGTGTCATTTGAGATTGGCGCTTAGCAGCCAATTTAGGTCTCTAAACCCGTGGTGTAGTGTAGTGTGTGAAAGTTTCTACTCGGTGCTGCTTCAAAAGACACTCGACCTTAGAAGATGGCCGTTAGCAGACTTGGATAACATCATGACGGCGCGACGTTCCCACCCCTGAACACGTGATGGTTTTCTTTACGTGGTGACGTCCAACTTCGGTCTTGATGTGGCATACCATAGACGATAAGATCACGTACATACCCCGAGCGAGAACATTTGCACCGTCCCCCTTTTGAGCCCGCTTCCACCATATGAATATTGCCACGGCCTAACGCAATGTCTGAACCCCCTACAAGTGAGTCCTACGTTTTATCGGTTTTGCTTTATGCTGACCCACTCGTATATATTTCCAGCGAATACGCCGCTAGAGCTTCACGTCCATTCGGCAGCATTCGGCGAAGAATGCGCTGCGTACTCCAGGAGCCAATAGTCCGATGTTGGTAATACAAACGACTCTGATGACCCCGGCAGTCTCTGGGGTACCAACTTCGACACCTCTAGCGTTTCCTCCGTCGAAGTCTCTTCCTCTGACGTCTCCTACTACTTCGGCCTTCGGGGCCCGTCCTAAGCTGACCTTCCGAACCTCCAAGGAGCCCTCGGAGCCGGGGCAAGATGTCCGTCATATGCAGCTTCTGCCCGTCTACGAGGACCACCTTGACAAGAACGATCTATGGGACACTATCCGCTCCGAGGTTCATCGCGACCTTCTCGAAGCGCAATCTGCGGACTGACATTCGTATCAAGGTTGTCCAACCCCTCTGCAACTGGAAGATCAAGCTCCCGTCCGTAGACCTTGTTCGGTTCTGTTGGGTCGAGGAGGATTCGGACGTCGAGGAGGACGTGGACGCCTCAGAGGATGGGAAGAACTTGGGCGACAAGGAGATTAAGGAGCTCGACATCTACGAAGAGATCGCCGCGTATGGGAAACTTACCACCACTCCCGTTGCGATTTGGATCGGAGTCCCGCCCAATACTCTTCCCAACGAGCGTGCAAACCACTCCTCCGGGGACATCCTCGCTCTCCTCGAGAAGGAGTACGGCATTGCCGACGCGGACGCCGCTTACCGTGAATTGCTCGCCAGGGTCTCTAGCGGTTCCAAGCCGTCCCCCCCAAGACCGTTATCGACACTGTCATCACCGCATTTGGCCTGACGATTGCGGGCTTGAAGTCGCTCAATAGTCAGGGGACGGTGAACACAGCTCTTTACGGTGTCACGGCCCGCCACGCCCTATTCTCCGAAGCGGAAGAAAATGATGGGTATCGCTATGTCACTTGTACGTTTCCTTTCCTTTCCTCGACGAGATGACCGCCACTTCCGACTGATTACACCTTCAAAGCCGCGCCCAAGAAGAAGGTCGTCGTCATGGGCACTAAAGTCCACACTAACTTGCTGAGATCCATCCAGAGGCATATTGGTGCCATGAATAGCACTACTAGCGTCTTGGAGATACGGGTCAAGTCGTATATGACGGGGTTAGATGGCGGTGATACTGACGCCGAGCAGGTCACACGCGATCCGGAGAAGACTCAAGGCCAGCTGGGCGATAATCGAAATACGGCTTGGGTGCTCAAGAAGTTCTTCGTGGAGATGAAGACGGACCGAGAGAAGCCGAGAAATCGAGAAATCGAACACGTTGTCTGGTGCACGAAGGGCTCTGCTGATCCGTCTGATTGTCTATATTCCAGGCGCCGAGATCTAGCCTGGCAAGTTTATCAACTTCGTGTGTCCCCGTGTCGACGCGCTGTCAGACTTTGCCTACCCGCCTGACCGTCTCCTCAGGCTCCGAGGCATCCTCTCCGCAACAAGATTCGCGGGTCCATCAACAAGAACCTTAGGGTGACAGTGTGCGCTATGTTATCAAACATGGCCTCACGATGCTCACCGCCATCCGGTGCCTGAACGGATTCAAGTCTTTCGTACGCCGCTAGGCCCCCTTGATTTCATCGCGAACGGCCATCTATCCTTACGATAACCCCGGTCCGTTTTCCCGAGTCGGAGATTCCGGCCCTGTTATCGTCAGCGCCCTCGGCGAATTTGTTCCCTTCCTCATCGGCGGTAGCGGACCGACTAATTCCCCTGACCTCATCTCATGCATTGGCTCTGGGATATTATCAATGTTGAATCCCCCGGCACAAAACTCTACTGAGTCGACGACGGAAACTAGGTTCACCTCTTTCCTCCTGCCTCATCCTCTCATACTCATAATTGACGACCTTGATGTCAAGGCTTTGGCGAGACGTGTCACGCGTCGTCTATTTCCACGACCGTTCTCCCCTCCTTCCCTCGCATCTACATGCTCGTTCTCATTTCTCTTCACACTGTTATCCATCAGTTCTATGCTGCTGGGAGATTAGCGCAGTTGTTTTGCCAACCAGTTGGTGTTTCTGAACCTTCTCGAGTCATCTCGTTTACGTTGTCCGGTTCCGGGACGATTCCGACGATGTTTGGTGTAGCGTGTATGAAAGCGAGCTTACAGCTCCGAATATCAGTCGATTCTATGGCAACCGTTCCACCACCGGATACACAATGATTTCCTTTGACAACAATACGAGTGTGAACACGCTTATGAAACATAAAGAAATCCATACATCACAGGAAAAAGGGGCTGGATCACGAAGAAATGATCTGTGCATTCGATGCCTACCAACTAGATGTGTTTTTCTCCTCTGCGCGCTAGATCTCTTTCTTGATCCGCCGTGTTGTTCCCGGTGACATGATCTCCGTCATCGTTGGACACGGCGATGACTGACACGCCGGCATCTCATTTGAGGTCAGCGTCGAGATATAGGAGAGCTCACCCTAAGTTCTGGGCCGTGTTCGAGAGGCCCGTTCCGTACTGCCGCCTGGACGTCCGGGCCCGGTGTTAATTCGAGTAGGGCCCGCTATGAAATAGTCAATCTGAGGGGGGACAAAGAGGGGGGACATTCCGTCAAGACGACTATGGCAGGATACGAACAAAGCGAGTGGTCTCTGCAGAAAGGCACGTACTAGACGTCGTTTCATACCTTTTGAAATGCGCCACCAATGGTGAGCGGGACCAGAGATGGCCAGAAGACGAACGGTCGTTATCGCCCACCGTTCTCTACGGAATAGGTGCAAACATATCCAGGCCGGGTTAGCGTACGTCCGTGTTTCGTCTCTTTCACATTTGTGGTGCCGGTGACAAGTCTGGTCAACGAGTAGATCACTTGAGGGCGGGCTTATCGTCTCTCCATCGTGATCCGTGAAATGAGCGATTTACATTTACTCCGCAGCACTGGTGTCGAATCCCCGGGGCGTATTTAGCCACCCCCCTCGTCAAAGGACCCGGGGCGTTTGCTAGATTTGTCTCTGGTGCACATGGTTGCCTGCCCACAGGTGCCTTTGACGGCTGCCAATTTGTCAGGGCGCTCATTAAAGGGGAGTTCTTACAGCCTTTTCATGTCCATGGTCAAGTCAGCCAAGGGTTATCCAGCCTTGGGCCAATTGGGACTTCGGCAGTCGTCATCTGGGCCAATTCCAAGGTTGTACTGCGTCAATTGGCAGGGCACCGGAAGGGACCTAAATGTATCCGCTTGCAGCCACAAAACAGCACATGTTATCCCTTGGTGGTCAGCTTGGCGGGCGGGGAGCTCGGACATCCCGCTCTGTGGGGGTGCCGCAGTTTGTTTTGTGGCAGTTGAACTCTGCGTTCGGGTGAACTGCGGGGACGTCCAATGAACTCTCGCAACATGGACGCCTCGTCTCAACTTGCTGTCTGATGCGCTCTACATCACAGAGTCAACGTTATCATCCTGTCTCACCTCGATTACAAGGCCAGTTTTCTGTCTGTTTGACTTTGGAACACTTCTGTGTAGCAGTTTCTAGGGCTCGAGATCACCCACAACACTCACTAATCGTCCCGGGAGACGTCAGTGTGATCCTTCGTGTACGACTACCCTTTCGTGATGATGTGCGCCAGGGACTCGATCCCATCTCGAATTACGATCCGCATCCGTTCTGTGAAATCGTACTGGAACTCGAAGAACAAATCAACAGAAATGTAGAATGAGACATCCTACCCGACTCACGTCTGTATTATGACCTCACGCCCATATTTCGCCCCGCAAGCGTTCGTTCGTTGCGCGTCGCATTCGAACGCAAGGAACGCATGGACCGGTCGCGCATGCTGCGTTGTTTCATACAAATCACTTTGGTACCCACATTGATCGCGGGGGGGGAGTGACTCCTCCGGACTTTTACCCCCAGGTCCACTTCAGTCCGTCGTAAAGCTCCCGACACAACTCCTGTTGCTAATGCAACTTCAAATTAACAATTTGGCGATCTCGATTCACGTACTCCGAGGAAGGAGGCGACATCTGCTAGAACAACGTCAGCCCGGACTTCAGTCCACACCTTTCAACAAAAAACAAGGGGGGTTCCGGCTAACACTCGCAATGCCACCGAATGGACTTCAAATTCACTGCTAGAGAAATAATCATAACATATACCAACTACGAAATGACAAGTAATGCATACTCTGAGGAGCTTCAAATCCAAGAATGACACAAAGAACACATATGAGAATCAACATGGACGGGAGACAGCACTAGCCTTAGTTAACCCACTTGGGCTCAACCTTAATTTTAGCCTGGGGCCAGTATTTACCCCCGTCCAATCCATTCGCTTCCATCCGGATCTTTACTGTCCTGTGGAAATTGATTTGGACATCCCTTGAATACTGCCTAGGAATGTGTCTGCCTGCGCCCATGTTGACACTGCAGACCGGATACATGTCTATGTCAACAAAACGTGCGCAAGGTAACATCGACTTACACAAAGCCCTGATCCCAATAATCGTCCTCGTCGCGCTGATAACGCAACTTTTGTGGGATGACCTCGAGGATCCACCAACCCAATGCTAATTTCAGCTGGTCATACAGCGGACAGAGGGCATCCGCTAGGTCTTCCTGTTCCTCGCTGACAAAGGTTCCGCCATCGCTGTAGGCTACGACTGTCGGGTCGTGGACGACACTGGGTTTTGGCACAGTCTGACACTTTGCTGAGTCTGGTGTACCGGGCTCCGACGGAGGCAAGGGCGTCTGATAGATCGGGGGAGGGCGCTCGAGGACCCTGGGGTATACCGATATATCGTCCATGCCTATCTGCTTGAACATGGAACGGTGGAACATGATCCCGGTCTCCGTGAGGAAACATTGTCTGATCATCCAGCGTAACGAGATGCGTGCAAGGCTGTTGCGGGTACCATTTTCGACAGAGCCCCCGCCAACATCTGTACGGCGCTCAGTATGACGTGGGTCTGTACGGGCTAGGAAACATAACATACCGCAGTGGGCGCCGGCAAACCACACTTCCAGGACATCGGTCTTGGCGATAGATTGAGAGTACCGATCTTCTAGTTGCGGTAACGATGGCTCGTGCTTATGATGAAGAAGGCTATCCTGGTATTGTTTCACAATGTGCGGCACGGGAGGTATGTGGATCTTCCTGGTGCTACGAGGCATCTCGTGACGTTTGACACCACGTTTGAGGTCTTCCTTGGTTGACCGGTTGTAGTAGTTTGCTTTGAAACGTCTGTTCAACTGCATTAAATAATCGAACTTTGACGGACGAGCGAGAAGACATGTTACATACACTCGACGCTCGTCCAACGATAAAGCGTGTCTAAAGTACCGAATCTTGTCGTTTGCCCTCGTAAACGGCAATCGACGAGGAATTATGCCGACAGAATCGACCGTATCCCTAAAGGGCGCCAAGAGTAAGTAGTCCATTGCACGTGCGCCTTCTTCGAACCAAAACTCACCAAACACCAACAAATTCAACATCAACGTCAATCGAGAATGCTTTTTTGAAAGCCGTACTTTGACGCCATCCAAGGTCATCATCTCTGGAGTACATCTTGTATGCAAACGGAACCTGCTGGTGGTTACACGGGGGCAGCAAACCCACTTTGTGGACCCTGTGCGATGGGAAACATCAAGCATTGTAAACAATCGAACCACACCACGACTCACATCCCCGCTAGGGCACGGGCTGTGTAAGCACCTCTCGAGAAACCGAAGATGCAAATCTTGTCTCCCGCTTCATCTGTATGTCAGAACCCATTCTCAGTAAGTAATAACTGACTCCAAGAAACTCTACATACAATTTTGCATCAGGAACTCATAACCACCTGGGAATTGCCCACGGGGGTAAAGATGTGACGCCCGACGGGAAGAATGCTTACTCACCCATCACATGTGCATCCAGATGGTTCCCAAGCATCATATCGATAGTCTTTGACAGTTTGGCATACGCAGGTGTTGCTATTTGAGGGATAGTGTAGGTTCCTATTCCGGCCTAAGGAACCAACCATGCTTCGTTATATTTACGCCCAATCCCAACGGGTCGACAACCCACCTGGTAGTAGACCATCTGTTGAGCGGGGTCATCCTTCTTCAACATGGAGAAGAATTGAATGATGTTTGAGTTCTGTAGAAGGTACACATCGTAAGACGAACGAGAAAGCAATCCAGAACGAACTTACGTCTGTGTCGAACTGGTCGCCCGTCCCATCGAAACAGAGTACTAATGTGCGGTGGGTGTGAACTGGAGGTATCACATCCTCCGTAGTGTCTACGGCTGATGGCACTGCGGTCGAAATACCATTAGACGTGAAAGACAAGGGCGAGACCAAAGGTTTGTCTGTTGAGGAGGACGGAGCTAATGTGGTATCAGCCATGGTGAGGCAAGGAAGCTAGGTGTTATCATGGCCCGCCTTTTAATACTATCCGTAATAGTCCTGGGCCGGCTGTGGACCAGAACTCTGGGACCGAACAACGGACGTAATTAGAACCTTCGTCTCCATATGCTCTTCCCACATACTATACCTGGAGCGCCTACCAGCCTCGAATTGCGATGCAAAAGGCTGAGTTATTGACGTGACGTTGACTGGCGATAAAGTCAGTCAGCACGTAGGTTCATGCACTATCCTACAGCCATATTGTGGCAGGTCATACTAGCACTAGTAGTTGGCATATTACCTAGCGAAGGCTCTGGGCTGAGATTGGAACCGAGCACCATTCGGGAATCCACGCTGCCGGACGCGGAGGAACGTTCCCGAAATGAAGCGCCTCGATTGATCATTCCCCGCCATAAAGCGGTGACCTAACCGCACTGCCCATATTTTGAGAAGGCTCTGCGATTCGCGGACGAATCGGCTGAGATGTTCACCGGCTCCAATTGCTCGCCCATACACACCGAATGGCAGATTGTTGGTTCTGCATGTCAACGTGCGGTTGTCGACCATCAAGCTTTCAAGCGTCACGCATCAGATCTGGAAAAGTCATGGTCACAACAGTTCTGCAGTCGGCCCGCTGGTAAACCATAAGAAACCTCTCAACCAAAGACTCCATCTGGGCTACGAATCCATGTCTGATAAAGTGGAGGTTTCCTTATTTCCGCGTTTCGGTTTATTCCTTGCACTTGGACCATTTTTCGCACGGTCAAGATGCCGGTGTCTGCCGAGCTGACACCAGTAATTACGATAACTCCTCTCAGCTGACAACCCGACACCACGAAGTAGCATCCGCATGACTGATAGCCCAGGCCCAGGAGTCAATACCCAATCTCAGAAGGAACGCAAGAAGCCGGGTCGTGTACCTACTTCTTGTGCTGAATGTAGACGGTACGCTTCCTATGCAACTTCCGCGTTAAATGCTCACCATCTAGCAACAGTCTCAAGCTCCGCTGCGATCGCAAGGTCTATTTTTTTTTGGAGTGCATGTTGACTTTTCAGAAACCTGACAAACTTTCAATTATCATAGATTCCTTGTGAGAACTGTTCTAAGCGGGGATGTGGGGACATTTGTCCGACCGGTAACGAGGTCTATCTCTAGTTCTAGCTCCTGCTCAAATCACTACAAAGGATCATTAACCACGGGAAAGGGAAATCGGTAGGGAATATGCGCTTCTACACCAGAATATGATAATACGAGACCTTTTCAGCTTGGTCCTCACTAGTACCGCAGAACTACACAGTAAGATCGAATCGATGTCTGCACGGATCCGCGAGCTTGAAGAAGCCCTTCGACGTGCGCATCCAGATAAACCTGGTGACACACATCCCTTGTTAGCGGCATCTCCCTCGAGTGTCGTGGATAAGTCAACGTCACAACCATCTAACGGGGCACCGCCACTGCCTGAGTCCGAATCCGAGTCTTTCATTGATGCTTTGGGTATTTGTCACTGGCATTTTCCTGCATTGTGAAATGACGCAGCCACAGGAACACTCACAATTGGCACTCGTGGCGAAACTAGCTTCATGAGTGGTACCGCCCGAGCCGAGGTATGCTTCACGGGCTATTGCATGGATGATCCTGCCCTTTAATGCACTCTTCCAGTATCTTATCGGGGTAACTTTTGATCCGTCCATCTAATGGTAGTCTTTTCATGCATGTCTCGTTACCCAGAATCCCCCTACAAAGGTATCCACGTGGGCAACGTTAGTGCAGAATTCGCGACTCCCAGCGCGTGTGATAAACGCTTCTATACTGGAACATGACCTCCCTCCGATTGACGATGAGTTGCGGGAACTCGTAATGAATCACCGCCCATCACTCTCGGAGGCCGTGCGGTTGTGTGAGATATACCTGGAATGGGGAGAAACATTGTTAGTGATTCATATGTTTTCTTGGTAGAAAGAGTTGACGATTTGTCCAGATGGTGTCCACTTTCTCGTTATGAGTTGCTTGATGAGATAGTAGGGAGTGTCTATCGCACAAAGTGGGTGGGATGACTGTTCAGCGTACCCAGAGCTCACTTTTCTTTCCAGCTCTTACGACTTAATACCAGACCCTCATGCCTTGACTCTCATTTTCAGCATATTTGCTCTTGCATCATTATTAGATTTCAGTCGGCCTGCCTTCAACGTCGAAGCTTACGAGTACTACATATTGTCTCGCGTAGCGCTGGAATTTAATTCCCCGTGCACAACTAGCACATTGCTGACGGTCCTCGCAATGGTGCGCTAGTCACCAAGCGTCACGACTGTATGATTCACGCTAACAAAATAGCAAAATAATCTACAATGGCTTGAATTAAGCGATTCATCATTAGACCCCAGCCGAAGTTATATATTCGCTGGCTTGGGTGTCAAGATTGCTTATCGAGTGAGTATTTCTCGGATGATTCGAAGTCTATTCTCATCTTCGTGCAGATGGGACTACGTACGTTTTCTCATGTTCATGCTAGTTGTTTCTTCTCAATGTGCGATAAGACCTCCATAGTGCACGCTTTCGGCTCGAGAAACGTGTTATCCAGAAGCGGAATATGCTCTTCTGGCAAACGTTTCTGATGGATACATTACTTGTGAGACTGTGACGTTTGGTCCTGCTTGACATACACTGAGTACATGATCCAGAGCTTTTACGCGGGTCGACCTCCGAACGTTTCGCTAGATTGGATAGATGCACCATACCCTGATGATGAGTTCCCCGTGAGGAATGACAAAGGAGAGCTAGAGATGAGCTGTAAGCATGATATAGGTTTGAAAAGTCGAGTGGATGAAGTTGATTGTGCTCAGGGCATTCGTGGGCCTGGAGATTCTCGAAACTGTTGCACGAAGTTCTGGTTGCTGCGTTTGGCGCAAAAATTCCGACATACAGCACAATTTTGGAACTTGATCGAAAGATCCGCGATTTTCCAATCCCTTCTCATCTACAGCTTCAACAATTAGATGACACCGGAGCGGGATCTCAACTTGCCGTGCAGCGGCTGCTCGTTCTCACATTGAAAGAGTCTGGCAAGTATTGTCGCTACGCATCTCGCCGTCCTTTGCTAATTTCATTTCTTAGTACTCCTCAATATTCATCGGCGTTATTTTTCACAGGCGTTGCAAGACTCTCCCGTCGACCTGCTAAAGCACAAATATGGACCTTCTGTGATGGCCATGTATCGGTCCGCGTGGCGTTTGATCGTCAGTCATTCATCCGCGGTGAATTGTATTCCAGACGTTGCGGCGCGGATACCAATTATTTGGTCCCAAGCATTTTCGGCTGCTGTATGTCATCTCAAGCGCAGTCACATGATCTAAGGCCTCTGACAATGTTTCCACTAGATTGTGATGTGCATGATTGCTACTCATGCACCCACGTCTAACATGGCCGCATCAGCGCAATGTGAGATAGGTGTGGTGTACGAAGTATTCACGAAGGCGGTTCCAACCTCCAGACTCGCCTCAGGCTTCATAGTGCGCTCTTCGTTTCCTTTGCCGCGGACTCCAAAGCTAATACCCTGCCAAGGAATACGTTGCGAGGGTATGGCGTAAGAGCCAAGAGAGCGTTCACCATCCCTGCTCGGAGCATATCTTGTCCCGAGCAGAGCTTGATAGAGTAGGAGGTGGTTCGACCAGTCTCATTTCTAAGACCAGTAACGCATCCTCGCCCTCAAGCTGCCCCTCCACAGCGCCTTCGCCGAGTGGCCGTAGTACATCCCACTCAAACCCAGTCAACAGCGCGAGCCCGCCGTCCGTTTCGAACGCTTCGTTCGACCTCTCCGCGGCGAGTATCCATCCTCGGATCATGCAAGACATGCAGAGCTTTGACGGATTCCGAGTGTCGCCGTCTGCGACTCCAAGCAGACCCGATTACGCGACGCCGGAACACTTTTCGCAATCGATGACGGACACACAGTGTAGCAAGTTTTGCGTGGAGGAGGCTTTCAAGGCTCAAGCGTTGAACACGTTTCATCCCGCCCAGCCGCACCCGTACCGCCCTTTGGGGGAGACGGCTGCGCTCGGCAATACCGCTTTGGACCCGGCCTGGCAGAGCTTTATGGAGCAACTTGGGTTTTGATGTCGGGCGGATGCGTGTGCGCTGTGCGCTGTGCGCGTCGTGCTGGTTCTTGCCTCGTCTCGTCACGTCCTGTCTTCCTCGTGCTTTTTTCCCTGGTTACAACCTCCTGTATTTGTACTATCATTTCCAAGCGTCTGGGTTGTGCGTACGATCTATTGTGCCACAGTTTATAGTGATAATAAATGATGTATTTAACCTCTACTATATGAGTGGTCACAAATCCTTGTTACGTGTTGTCACTCTGCTTGCCCTCTGCCTTATGGAGTGCCCCGGCAGACGCGACACAACTACAGCCAAGTTTCATGGGCTCAAGAATGGGTACATCTTCTCATTCATTCAACTTCGCAGACATACAAAGCTGGTCTCAAACGGCTAGCCGCATGCACTGTGTGTCAGTATGTGCGAAAGTTTGACTTGACAAGGCGCAAATTTGAATCACAGTTTAAAACTCCATCGCACATAAAGTGTGTGCGAAAAAAAATCTGACAAGGCACATGCCCACACAAGTCTGTTGCACGGTACAGCCGCGGGTTGGCAGAACATAAAAAGCGGTTTTCCGTCGTTCAATACGTTGTTGTGACGAGCGCAATAATGTGTGATGGAGGACTTTTAACTGTGACAAACAAATTTGTGTGCTTTCTTTCGCGTACACTAATGCATCCCCACCACACACTAGCCAGTTATAAAAAGACTATTACACGCGAGGTAAAGTGTCGTGTGTCCAACAAACTGCCAATGCGAGGGCAGGTGCTGGCACGAAGTTGGGGATTAGTACCCGCAAAGGTCGTAAACATCGCCAGTGGCTAGTACGAAGCAAAATAAGTCGTAGTGAAGTGTCACTCGTTCTCGTTCAAGCCTTGTCTGGGAAGCGAGGCATCGAGGCACCAGCCAACTGTCGCATGCTTCAAAGAGCGATCCGAACGGGCTTGTTGCTGTTCCGTGTGCTCCATGTTTGAACGCCAGCCACACGATGGCGCAAATGGGTGCACGACACGACTATTGCAGTGTTGCGAACTGCCTAGAATGAACATTGAAATTGAACTTACTGTCTTTTGCACAAGGTTCGCGGATTGGGGATTTATTCCAAATACACACCACACCTGCGAGCTCGACCCGAGGTATCGAAGGGAGGTCACTTCCTGGCCAGGTGTCAGCCATAGCCAGTCGTGTCAAATGACACACCTCATCCCGATTCGCGTTCTCGAAAAGAAGTCCGTTCACTACTTCCACTGCGCCTGCAATATCGGGACACTGGTGTGGTTTCCTGTGTAAAGTAAACCATCATATGGGTCGTGAAAGTCGGAAGTGCTTGAAGCTTGGAACTTTCTGGCAGTGGACGGCATTCGATCACCACCGTGGAGCTGGCTATTGAGGTTGCGGAAGCGAGCACATCGAGGAAAATGGCGATCGACTAGGCACCGAATGCCGTGCTCTGACGTCAATACAGCCTTCCCGTGCGGAGAATCTACGTTGCTTGTTAGTCGGAAGTCTGATGTCCATGTTCAACACCTGGCAAGACACGGTAATTAAAAGGACAGCAGGACGGTGTGCGGCTCGGGCACTTGATCTGCACTCTTTCGCACTACTCACACTCATGTTCGAGTAAGGACACCCCAACGCTGGGAGTTTGCTACGTCCAGAAACAGAGGCACTGGATTCGCAACCGACGTCGAGAACCCAAAATGGATCCTGAGAGGCCGGGATACCCTTACCGGCTGGAGGTTGCTAAGAGACTGCTGATGTACCGGTTCAAGGGAGCAAAGGCCGTCATCGTACTTCGCCGAGTCAAAAAAGAGTCAGTAGAAGTGCCCTTTGACCTTCGATTTCCCATCTTCTGTGGTATGTCGCAGTTTGAAGTTACCTGTGATGGACAACTCAGCAAACCGAGTGAGTCGGGTAGCCCAGCAGCCAAAAGGTAAGGTTTTGGGATGCGCCAGGTTTGAGGCACAGCATTCAGCGTTGTCTTCCTGCGCCCGACATGACCGCATCAGGTTGCTATGTAGATATGGAGGAATCGAACATACTCCAATGTTTTCCTGAGGACCTGTGTTGCTATACAGGCAGGGCTAGCCCCTACAGGTCGTCGAATTTCTGATCTTTTCACAAAAATGGTGAAAAGACCTTCTCGCTCCTGAAAGCCTGACAAATCACTTTAGATGAATGAATCCGCGCATGCACCCCACGAACATGTCGGATTACACTCGTGAGTAATCAGGTCCTTGGGCGCACGAGCCAAGACATGCACGTTTCATTCGCGATCATGACCACCATCGCACCGACGATGTACTGCACCTTCAACAACTTGTTCCTACGATCTTCTTGACCAGCCCACAGCACGCCACCTGGGTACTTATAACGGATGGAAGGCGTTGGATAGAGTCAAGCTCGACGATCTCCTTGCCCGAACGACTCGCCAGCAGCCTCGTTTGGGCTTGATGGGAAGTCGGAGCCTACGTACATCGCTGCCCTATCGGGGACGACGATGAAAACAGCCCATTTGGGTTATATGACTGTGGAAAAGAGCAGAGAAACGATACTGCGCAAGATTTCTGGGAGGGGGACGGCACCCGTCTGCATTTCTTATTTGGCCATGAAGGAAGTCAACTACGAGACCCCTTTGTCGAACGCGAACCTGTCAACGATACTCTCTTTGCTATAATCTCAATCACTGTCAGCGTCCTCGCCTGTGTCTTCTGCGGACTAGTCCGTGACTGGTTTAGTTTTACTTGGCGTCGTGTCTAGCGGCGTAGCTAATCTCGTTATCGGAAACGGCAGGCTACTCATCAAGTCTGTCCAAAGGCCTGCAGAGGTCTCCTCCTGGCCACGGTATCTTGATGGGAGAAGACGAAGTAGTGGACATCAAAAGGAAGGAACGTGATGTCAATGCTATTACCAAGGACACTTCGATTTCGACACTGATCCACGGCCCCGGGTCAGCAAACAGAAAGGGCACGAGCAGAAAAGTGACACAGAAATAGGTGGAAAAGTAATAAGTCACGTACAAAAACCTGATGAGGAAAAGGCTGACGGAAGAAAGCGCGACGAGGAGAACGGCCATGAAGAAAAGAACCATAAAGAAAAGGACCATGAAGAAAAGGACCACGAAGAAAAGGACGACGACAAAGGGATGATGCAAGAGATGAAGCGCACCGTACGCTGCTACCACGCTATCGGGTTTTCCTCCCTTCTGCTCATCTTGCAGTTCCTCGGTCAACTACTTCTCGTCCCACAAGGAACCCTCTTTGGCCAGGTCTTGTTCCTTTCCTCGCTTTGCGTCTCATGGGGATACAACTCGTTCTTGTCCTCGCTGGAGAAGGAGAAGATACAAACAGGCATGCTCTTCAAGGCGCTTGGAGAACCGAAGATGGTTCGGTTCCGAGTCGGGACGAGAACTACGATGGCGGTGTTCGGTTCTCTGTTACTGTTCCACGAGGCCGAGGTATCGTCTCCGGAAGACGAGCGGAGTCTTCGTCATAAGATCCTGAATTCGTGCATCCCAAATGATACAGCGGTGTGGAGACGGTGGAAGGAAAAAGTCGTTGATCAACTGCTACATCTCGGAGACGAATCCTTGTCCTACTTGAAGGAAGACGACGCGGACAAGGGGTTCGGAGAGCCCGATAGAAATCTTCTGGGGCGACTACTTGGTGATGCACGCTCCTGAGCCTTCAAAGGGTATTTCAGGATTCGTCAAGTTTTACCAGAAGATTCTGCTCGGCAGCAGGCTAACGGGCAAGTGTAACCATTTTTTGGTTCCCATGTTTACTCTCGGGCGTTATCGTGTTCGCTCATAGTTATGTACCAGACTCATTGGCGTGCATACCCCTCACAATTTATACTAATGGATATCGACTTATACTAGGTCATATCAATACAGATCAGAGTCGTAGTTACTTGGATAAAGTGCCTTTAGGCCTCGACTCGGAAGGCAAGATAACGAAGTCAGGTGGTAGACTGAAATGTCCGAGTCTGGAGGGCAGTCAGCAGTCCAGTCCAGCGGGTAAAGTAAAATCGGGGGATGTATATACCTTTCTACTGGAGACAGGAGAGATATGTGAGTTAGTGCCGAATCGCACACATACCGCAGCAATTACTAGTTTTCCATATTGATTGCCGATAGCGCGCCATATCCTCGGCGCTCGAGAATGATCGAATGTTGAGTGAGAGCGATCGGGAGGTGGAAGAAAGACAACAACGCGTTCAAAACCAGAGAGTATTCTGTATATGTGAGATGTATGTGATTGTAGCTCGTGCAAGCAGGTCCAGTACAACGCGACATAGGTGTAGTATACAAGGTTCTCACGAAGGTGGTTCTAGCCTCCAGACTCGCCTCGGGCTGCCTGGCAGCCTCTTTTCTCTCTCTTCTCAAAGTTAAATAATGCCCTGCTATAGAATACGTTGCGAGGGCATAGCGTAAAAGCCAAGAGAACGCTCACCATCTCTCCTCAGAGCACATCCTATCCCGGGCAGAGCAGAACCTGATGAAGGGTTTCACCAGTCTCATTTCTAAGACCGGTAACCCACCCTCTCCCCCACAGCGCCTTCGTCCTATGTCCATGGCACATCTTTACTCCAGCCAGGTCGGTGGCACAACTTCAATGCCTGTTCCGAATTCTTCGTTTGACCTCGGCAAGTTTTTTTTTTAGATCCTTTTGGTAGACGGATACAAACTACTACAAATACATACCTGTAGGTAAGAGAATTGTGTGGGTGCTGGCACGGAGTTGGGGATTAGTCCCCGTAGAGGTCGTAAACATTACCAGTGACTAGTACGAAGCAAGTTCGTGGATTAAAGCCGAAGTGACCTGTAGCTCGTCAAGCCTTGATCTGGGAAGCGAGGCGTCGAAGTACCAGCCAACTATCGCATGCTTCAAAGAGCGATCCGAACGGGCTTGTTCCGTTCCGTGCGCTCTACCTTTACAATTGACTCGACCACGTTGACACCAGCCATACGGTGGCGCAAATGGGTGCACGACCATAGCAGTGCTGCGAACTGCTTGAAATGAAAATGGAAAATGAATTCATCGTTTCTTGCTCAAGGTTCGCGGGTTGGAGGTTTATTCCAAGTACAAACCACAGTTGCGAGCTGGATCAGAAGTATCGAAGGGGGGTCATTTCATGTCAAACTATCAGCCGCAGCCAGTCGCGTCAAACGAGACACGTCATCCTGATTTGTGTTCTCGAAAAGAAGTCCGTTCGCTACCACCACTGCGCCTGCAATATCGGGGCACTGGTATGGTTTCCTGTGTAGAGTGAACCGTCGTGCGGGTCATGGAAGTAGGAGGTGCTTGAAGCTTGAAATTTTCTGGCAGCGGACAGCATTCAACCGCTGGCTATTTGCCATTACGGAAGCGAGTACGTCGAGGAAAGTGGTGATCGACTCCCGTCTTCGAGACAGGTCTGAAAGGCACTATATGCCGTGCTGTAAAGTCAATACGGCTTTTCCCTGCAGAAATTTTACGCTGCTTGTTTGTCAGAAGTCTCATGTCCACGTTCGATACCTGGCAAGACTCGGTAATTGATCGGACAGCAGCGCGGGATGTGGGTTAGGCCCATGATCTGCAGTTTTTGCACCACCTCATTAATGTTCGGGCGGGGACGCCCCAACACTGGGAGTTTTCCGCATTCAAGATCAGAGGCACTGGGTTCGTAATCGACGTTGAGAACTAAAAAATGGGTCCTAAGAGGCTGGGACGGCCTCACTGGCTGGAGGTTGACGATGTACCAGGTTATCGTAGCTCGCCGAGTCAAAAAGGAGTCGTTAGAGACGCCAGTTGACCTTCGATCTCCCATCTTCTGTGATATGTCGTGGGTAGCACAGGCCCAGCAGCCAGAAGGTAGGGTTTGAACATGCGTCAGGTTTGACGGATGCATAAGATTTAGTGTTGTTTTCCTGCGCCCGACGTGACCGCATTAGGTTGCTGTGTAGATCTGGATGGGCGGACAAGGCACCAAACATACTCCAATTCTTCGAACACGACGTGTTTTCCTGCGGACCTATGTCGCTATACGGGAAGAGCTGACCTATAAAACATGTGTGAGCTTATATCGGCTAAAAGGCGTTGAATAGAGTCAAGCTCGACGATCTACATCCAAATGCCTCCCCTCGGTACACCTCTTGCCGGCTCCACTTTCAATCTCAACTCTGCCGGTGTAGCTGGTTTTTTCGGTGGTAAA
>JBBPKO010000507.1:0-14014 GCA_038089295.1 Xerocomus amazonicus
AGCTCAAGACATTAACTCACTCCTTGGCGACCCGAAGTGCATAAAGCACACACTACAATACGTCCAAGACACCAGGCGACTACAAACCACCTTTGCCAACCTCTCACCCCCAAAAGACAAACCAAAATGACGGATCACCCACCCCTGCCACCCCCTCACAACCGCGCCGAATGGCGCCACCCCGGTAACCTCTCCCGACCCCAAGCTCACCACTTACTCTCGCCCTAGATCCCCCCCGTCACAACCGACCCGATCCACTCACTCATGTCGCACATCACCCACAAGCCCCCAACCCCGCACGCCCAAAAACAAACTCAACACGAATTGAAAGCACCACAACCATTAGCATAGCAATATCCATTACTATACACAAATGCCACCTGTACACGCCAGTCACCGTCCACCAAAGAGCCCCGCCTCTAGTGACGTAAAACAATGGATCTAAAAAAAAAAATTAAAAAAAAATGAGGACAACTATACCTGTGACCTGGAAAGTAAGATTGTCGGACTCGTTATAGGACATGTTGAAGATATTTGGGAACGAGACAGATTATTGAAATGGAAAACAAGGCGAAGAAGATGCCGAGAAGAGCAAGGAAACATGGGCTGAAATGTCGGGCAACAAACGCGGAGTGGGAAGGGGCAAGGTGATGAAAGGACAAGTGGGATTTGGCTAGGCACAGGAGATAGGGGGTGAGGATGGGATACTAGTGAGTGCGGGGTGAAGTGCGGGGTGATGACTTTGGTGAAAGGGAAACTAATGGATTGGTGAAAAAAACGGCGTGGGTGAAGCCAATGACACAAGAAAAGGGATGGCTTTCGACAAGGCGGGGGTAGTTGCTAGGGCGAGAGAGTAACAGGTGTCAGTGTCTCGGGCGATCGAGGGGAAGCAGGTAAACGAGCTAGGGCAAGAAGACCAAGAGGATGGGCGGATGAGCAAGATGGATCGACAGATTGGCCCAAAGTGCAGTGGGGATTGAGCCGCATGAACATGCATATCAGGCGTGTCACTCTTCGTGTGTAAGGCGCGTCGAACTATATTTCTTTGCACCAGGAGCAATTCATAGGGGAACTATTTTCCTCATTCGCGGTTAAGTCTTACATTGCGTTTTTGTAAATGATTCCAGTGTTGGGAAATATGGCATGAAGTGGAGGAGCCTTACTGAAGAAGGGAGATCATAAAATCCTTGTAACACCAGTTAAGTCTCTCGGCTAGTACTTCTTTCATGCGCTGTTTCCAGTGTCCCGTGTTGCAGGTGTGATTAAGAAGGATTCAAGAGCCGAAGTCGCCATCAGAAACCTGGGAAGCTCGATCGGTTGCCTCAGGTTGGCAATGAAGATAAAGATATCCTCAGCCGGATGTCTGTATAGTGGTGCACACAATCTCTTTTATCGAGGTAGTGTCCGACAAAACCAATCCGGCGACCGAGCACGAATAAGCCGTTGAGGGTGCCAATCTGAACCCGCGTCAACCAGTGAATGCTTTACATTTTGAAAACGATTCAAATCTTGATATATTCATCAGCCTCATTGGCAGTGAATGCAGCAGATTCGCGAAGGAGATCGACAAAGCAAACGGCAACGCAACCACCGACGTTCAGGATCGACTAATGGGCATTTACTTGTGAACAAGAACTTATCCCCTCAAGTTACCAATTCTAAAGTAACTGGGTTTGATGCCACCAACGGTGGCGGGACCAATAATCAGAACCCCTTTCTCCTGGGCCTTGGCCAAGATTTCCCGAGCCTGTCGTTTCGGAACACCCTTGGCAATCAACGCAATGGCACGGATACTTTGGAGCTCGAAACACTTGAGAGTGCTGCTGTATACACTTCGCGAACTCGTGATGTTCACAACGACATCAACATCGGGATGCTTCTTAACTGCTTCTGCGAGTGAAGTATGTTCAGCTAAAGCACAGTAAGGTCAGCTCAGCCGTCGCAATATGGACTGTATTCAGACTACCTAAAGCACAGTAACATCAGCTGTAGGTAGTATTGTGTCAATTTGTATCAATATAGTGAAAATACCCGGCGTGTCCTCAGAGTCTTCGGACGTCGGATTTGGTTTGTCAAGCGATGTGCTCTACGCGCTCGCGTTGTCAGCCTTTGGTTCTGTGAGGCCGCCATCCTTGCGTGCAGTGAGCTTGTCGTTCCTGCTGCTCGCATTCCAGATCTTCCCCTCGAGCGGCAAAATGTGCTGGGGTTCGTCTGGTGAGCGGCTGCCTCTGTTGTGAACTGATGGCCTGTCCAGGGCTTTGTATGTGTGCACGGTGGGTTCGCTACTCCTGCTGCCGGCGCTCTGTCTCCAGCTCTCCCCGTCTACACCGTGTTCTCTACAAGCCCAGGTTTCAGCCAGAGCCAAGCCCAAGCCGGGGCCTCATTCAGAGCTCAGCTTGACATTTCTACGAGCCTGAGCTGGGCCCTTACAACACTAACCGTCCGACCGCGCTATTACGTCTACGACTCATCGCAGCGAAAAAGAATCTCAAATACACTCTTCAGCGGCTCCCTGTTCACTGGGACATTGTTTCTGCCATGAAGGATGTTGTAAGGGTACGTTTCCCCGTTTATACGGCCATTGACATCACTCATACGAATTTAAGCACATGCGCGCATGTCGAATTCAAACAAGCTCCCAAGCCGTGATCTCGGCGCTAGGAATTTACTTTTGAAAAGTACTGTGCCGCTAGGATTTGCGTACGACGCATCGTGTTTGCTTTGTTCAGATATCCTCATCATCTGTTAAGCCTGAATCATAGATCTTAATTATGAACAAAGTCATCGACGGCTGCGATTTAGTCGACAGAGAAATACATAGATCGTCAGGACACTGAAGAAAAGAAGGTCTCGGGTAAGTGATTCCCCTAATTCGCAAGAATGCAGCCAAGCATTTCTTTGTTGACGTGTGGCCGAGCCGTCAGTCGACAAGGAAAATAATCGGGGTGTCTGAATTCTACGTCAGTCCGAAACGCGCAAAACGAAATATCCGGACGTACTCTGTCACTCCACTCGTGAACGTCGCCTTGAACTTGATATCGCGACCATCCGGATCCTTGGCAAGATTAAAGTCTAACGTAGCCAACATCGTCACGATCGCGCTCCAGACGGACGCATCCCCAGCATACCGACCTAACCATGATCAGTGTCGCATCCTGTCTAACGCTAAAGCGACCTGCCCGGACATTTCCGCCTCCCGAATCCAAAGATAAAGTCACGAGGGTCGTCGTCCGTTAACATGCCTTGCTTATCCAAGAATCTTTCAGGAATGAACTTTTCCGCATCACGATACTGTGCTTCATCGCGGGACATCGCCCTGTGATATGGACACTGAATCGCTTCCCTAGTGTCAACTTACAAGCCGAGCTCACCAGGCATTTGCGACAACAGTTGCTCCTTACAGAATATTATTCTCTGCAGAGTATATATATACTGGGCTCACCTTTCGGTATATAATAACCCTCATACATGTCACTGTGTGTGAATGCATGCGGGAAATCTTCAAGACATACAGATTATTCCGAAAAGAAAAAAGTAGCGTCTGGTCACGCACTCATTGGAGCGACCGGTCTCCATCTCAGTGTCTCTCGGAAAATTGCCTCGACGTATGGTAAATACGGTCTGTCCTCAAAGTCGGGCAGCCTATCGATTCCGACGATAGCATCAATTGAACCTTGGGCATATTTCCACACGTGTGGGTTCTCCACCATCGCAAGGGTGAATACCATCAGTATGGTGCTTGTCTGCGGATTCTGTAAGCATACATCCACGCTTTTGAACACATACAAACTGTTTCTGAAGCCCCTATGCAAACAAGCGATGAGATCCGTCGCTCCCGGTCGATCCAGCAAGCATCTCACCGAGAAAAGCAGAAGTGGAAGCGTACTTGAGAGCGGTCTCGTATTCGGAACGATATGAGCCGGTGAATTTTTCCATACGAGCGATATGATCCGGTACCAGTGCAGTACTGACATAATCCCCCGATTCCTGCGGCATTGGGTCTCAGCGATGAGCTTTTGAACACAGGGTCGCTCAAGGCTTACCATGCGTTTCTGGACATATTGATATGGCGTCTCGACTACCTTGTTTCTCCATGCACATGCCTCCTTCGCCTCGCGTCTGATCCATGACCCAGGAAGCCAATCGGGTACGTAAAGCACTTTCCAAAACGATTTTCAGTGAGACCCTCTTCTACAACTAATCGACGTGACTCACGGAATGGAAAAAACTTGACAAGTAGTATTTTTCCGGGTGCCAACCCTAGGAAGGCTGCTGCCATGTAGCTATATACAATCGAGATCATAGAGTCGTTACGAAAACTTGGTTCGTAGTCATACACTGCGGACATAGCGAACGAAGCAGAAAGCCTGCAAGTGTCCCGGTCACCACCAACAACATTGCACTTGAACAATGGGCTCACATTTGAAAATGCGATGGATACTCATTGGGATCATCGATCATGTGGCGGATCAATCGTCTCGCTCTCTGTAATTGCGTTGGGCGAAACTTGAGGGCAGAATTGGCATTGAATGTCTGATGGAATATTCGCCGGCACAGCCTCCATTGTTCGTTATGGGGAAAAATAGAAAAGTTGCAGTCGTTTCCGTAGCTAAAACGGTATCAATCAATCAATCAACCAATCACCTCCCAAAAACGTCGATAGGTGTGACTCACAGGGCAGCGGTTGGTATAAAAGGACGATCGGAACATATTCTCGATCGTTTTTCCATCAACGCAGTGGCGGCGGAGACCGAGTTCAAAACAATAACGTCGGTATCGAGAAGTCGAACATATATGATATCGCCTATTAAAGATGAGAGCCCATCCAGATGAGTGCTACATAAACCTTACCATACTTCGCCCGCCACTCGGTATATGTCAACCATGGCATACGACTGTTGATGGAAAGGGCATTACCCAGGAGCGGGAGTGGAATAGGACCCGGCGGGAGAGGGTAGCGCTTTCTTTCATTGCCGTGTTGAAGGATTTGACGAACGGCATGCACGGACACGACAGTGAGCAGTACCAATACTGCTACTGCGAAAGGGGCAATCAGAGTGTACCCCATTTTTTCTGCTTGAGAGAAAACCAAGAGGTCGCTACCATCAGCCGGCAGGACACCTATTTAATACCTGCGAGCTTTGCATTTCAGGTCTAGTTTCCTGATAAGAGAAAGCGTGTGAAAAGATTAAAACCATATCGCATCCTATGCAGGGTCCCGAGTAATCAACGGCTTACCATGAAGGTAGGCACGGCTCTGTCGCCTATACATAGGCCACATTCACGGCGATATCCCTGCAATGGTTAAAAATAGGAAGGTCGAAAGGAGATGCTAAATGGAGACACTGCGCCACGGTTTGATTAGGGTTGCGAAATGGAAGCAGGTCTAGACCCTACTTTTTACAACATGGCTACGAGTCAACGATATGACACGGCAAAGGCTTCTCAACAAAAATTGGGCAGAATAATTCATGGTGAACACCTCATTCATTACCTGGATCCAAACGATGTCGCGACCCGCCGACTTGAGTAGTGAACACGAGGAACGATGTCTGTCAGGAGAATGAGCATCAATGGGTTTGAATAAAACCGCAGGGTGATGCGTTTGTGCGACGGTGATTAAAGCTGGTGTACCTCATGCTTCGAATATATATGTCACTGATAACTGACCCTAACCCGCTGATCCGACGGTGGCTCCCCAAAGTCCGACAAAGCCACCGCCTGATTTTTTCCGTCTTTTCTGTTTACTCTACGCTGTGATTTGTCATACTATCATTGCACTGGTAATGCAAACTGCACATGTAATGCAAATGTTTCAACACTACATTCTACATATTCTGTAGACTTGAAAAAAATTAAGGGAGATATGCATACATGTGACAGGGATCACACTAACACTCGAAGGGAGCACTAATGCATATGATTCAAAGTACCAAGACTAAGAATACAGGACAATTATACTATAGCTTATATACCTTAGAGAGCTATGCTACACATGGTGTCTGCATGTAACAGAAATTAACTAGAATGTTCTGTAGTATTCTGTAACTGATGGGAGTAGTGAAAAGGTGAATATGTGAAATAGCTACAAGTAGTGTGATTATATGTAGAGAAAAGATGAAAAAGCCTTTCATTACCTCCTTTTCAAGGATTGACATCCTCAGCAATTGGAGTAATATGAAAAGAAGAGGCATAATTCAAAACTGAAGACTGAAATTCTTTAAATTCAGAAGTAGTAAATAAAGGAGAAATTGAATGAAGAGAAGAATGAAGACAAATGAAGGAGGGCCAGGAAAATCCTTAACCTCTGGTTGAGCAATGATTATACCATCTCTTTTATTACAATTCTTGCTTTAGATGATAATAGTCTACTGTTTGTAACTGCCCCTGTTCTGACTACAGCTACTTACACTAACAACAATCTTGATGCAATGTCTATGGCATGTACAGTGTTGGGTCACTTTTCATGGGAAGTCAAGAATGAAGGAGGGCATCATCCAACTCTACTTTGATGCTACACTTCCTAGCACAGGTATCTTCCAAAAGAAAAGTGCACTACCCATCATTATTTTGTTTATCTTTTTGGAACAAACTGGAAGCTTTTTCCAGTGGCAATGTACTGGCATTCTTTCCATTCTGATGGCATAGCTGACAGATACAGCAGACCACTGACTTCAAATATTGAAAAACAGAGTGGTACAACAGAATACATTACTTATCAAGGTCTAGATGGGTTTCTTTACTTCCTCCCTCACTGCTTTTCCTTGTCTATCTATGCTTGTCAGCTACTTTCCACACTCTCTGTGACTCACAAACCATGTCATAGAAGAGTTCAGCATCAATGGAGTGTACTTGCATTTTCCACACTGCAGCCCACCACCCTAGCCAATCTTGTTACCCATCTAGTTGTTACAACACCACTACTTTATTTTACCAAAATGTACACTTTCATACACTACACTTAGTTATCTTCACCATTCTTCACTCTTTCTTCAACACTTCATAATCTTTTTGACTTTAGTTGTTATGCTTTGAGTACCTTTAAGATGAAGTCAAAAAGATACTACTCAAGGCTTTGGAGGTGAAATCTCTTAGCGATGAGGACAAGACTAGAATGACGTTGGATTGCGTAGAACTAGCTTAGGGATACAACTACATGCGCTAAGGTATTTATACTACTCCCCATGGTGTACAGACCATCCTGACTAAGCGTTATTGTTAGAGATCAATGGGGTGATAACAATCTACTGGGGAATGGGGAGATAGCAATTGGTTGGGAATCGGATGGGGAAACGAGGTGAGATAAGAGATCTGCCTAGGAAGGAAATAGCGTCTGTTAGAATGGAAAGGAAATCATATGGTAGTGGAGACGAATATCAAGGAAAGAAGGAAAAATCGTAACAGAAGGTCCACTTTTACGTGTAAACCACCTGGTTTACATTCAATACTTAGTGGCCCAAGTCTCATCTCGTTCTACAAAGTCATTGGCTGGGAGAGGGGTCGGTTCATAGAGATCGTCATCAGCAGTCTCACCCCAGTGGTATTGTTCTACAGCCAGACAGGGGTCACCCTATTGTATGCCGACACATTCCGTACATTGTAGAGTCAGGCAAGGGTTCTCCCTGTGAACCTGATGGCAGAAGGAACATAGAGTGCTACAGGAAGCAGTTCCATGGGAAAGGTGACAAATGGAACATATGGCACTGGGGCAATTGGGGAGGGAATGTCCCAGGGCGTGATGGGTGCAGCAGGGACAGATGTAGTTCTGACAATGGATGCTGAGGTGAGTATCGTATTCCCCACACCACCTACAAAAGGACGTCCACCCATCAGAGGGGGGGTTCAAAGGTAGAAAGGGGGGTTCACCCTGGTCCTGTTCAGCAGGCACAGAGGGGGTAGTGGATGTGGGTTGGCAGATGACTGAGGACAGAAGGCCAAATGATAAGACAGTTTGACATTGCCAGCAATGGGGGAGAGAGGTAGACGAAGAGGGACAATGAGGGGGTGGAGATGGTGTCTCCTCGGGAATGGGGAGGAGAGCAGGTGGAGAGTCATTCAGTGAAGTTGGTGGAGTGAATGGTGAGGGTGTTGAAGAGGGCGCAGGTCAGTATAGTGGAGGGGGGCTAGGAGCCGAAGAGTGGGAAGGGGTTCGCAGATCTCCCCCACTAGCGAGATAGGTGGCTAGTGCATGCAGATGGAGGGTCCTGATGAGTGGTAAGATGATCTGAGAGATGGGTTCATAGAGTAGGGTATCAATTACATTGCCCAAGCGAAGATGATAGAGAAGATCCAAGGTTTGGATCCTTGCTTGGGCAATGCAAATGCTGCCTTCAGCAGCAAGGACAAAGGGGCAGTCACAGGGGGTGGCAGCATTCAGTAGCAGGCGAAGAGTAGAATAGGTAAGGTAAAGCATGCACCCTTCGATAAGGACTTCAGTCACTAGCAGATGGTTGGTGATCTCCATGAGGAGAGGGGTGCTCTGGAGGACTGCAGTGTAGAGAAGTCGATGAGGGAAATGGGGGAGATGATTGGTGTGAATAGGGAAGTCGTCAGAGATGGGGAGGCCAGTGGAAGAGTCAGATTTGCTGAAGTTGTTACAGATGGCGGGCATGATCAAGGGTGTGGGAATAGGGGAATCAGAGGGAATGGCGTCGTTTATAAGCTAAAAGGGTGGTCCATGTGCCAGATAAATTCCCTTCCGGTTCCCATGTATTTTTGGCATGTGAATACCCCTTCCACTTGATAAGGTATTTTCGTTGGTTCCTATTCTCTTCATGCCGTATGATGTGCTCTACTTCCCATTGTTCTTCATCATCGATAATTTCTGTAGAGAGGGTGAAGTGTCAGAGTCCCAAACTTGGGGGTAGTGTGGAAAGTGGAGAGAAGGGAAGCATGGAAGACATCATGAACCTTCCAAGTTGGGGGAAGTTTCAACCGATAAGCCACAGGGGAGATTATCTGAGTGATTACAAAGGGTCCTTCTCATAACGGGTTTAGTTTTTTCCAGGGTGTGCTCCAGTGGAGATTGGTCGCCTATAACCACACCTCATTGCCTACTTTCCATGGGCGGAACTTACTGCGGATTCTGGCCTTCATCATTTGCTGAGATAACTCATGAGCTGTGGACACTTCCCGTTGTGCTTTATCCAGGGTGTTCAGCCACTCGGTTAAGGTGGGGAGGAATGTTTTGCTGAGAGAGGGGTACGCCTGTGGTTCGTATCCCAAGAGGAGGGAGAAGGGGGAACATTTGGTGGAGGAGTGGGTAGAGGAGTTGTGGTGAAATTGAGCAAAGGGAAGGAGGTCGGGCCAAGTCATGAGCTCATTGCTACAGAAGAGGCGTAAATATGTTTCTAGTTCTTGGTTGACCTGCTCCATTTTGCTGTCGGTCTGGGGATGATAGGCAGAAGACAGAGCAACATCATATTGGAGTAGGCGAGCCAGTTCTCAGGCAAAGGCCAACATGAACTGTGGGCCGCAGTCAGATATAAGACGATCATGCAGACCAAAGTGAGGAAAGACGTGATGGAAAAAGAGAGTGGCAACTCCAGCAGCGTCAAGCGATTTAGAGCATGGGATGAAAAGTACCCCCTTAGTAAGCCTATGGTCGACCACAACCATGACAGCATCAAGGGGACCGACAGGGGGGAGGCCAGTGATGAGATCGACCGAGAGTTGCTGGAAAGGGCGGGTCACTAAGAAGGAAAGGGGAGAGAGGGGGGGAAAGATGGGAGAGGTAAGTGGCTTCAATGATTGGCAAAGGGGGCAGCCGGAGATGAAGGCCCAAACAAAGGTTGTCATGCCCGGCCACCAATAATTGCGCTGAAGGAGGGCAAGAGTACGAAATTGACCCCCATGGCCGCCAGCCAGAGAAAAGTAGACAGAAGAGACAAGAGCATGACGAGAAGAGAGGGGAACATAGAGGCAGGAGCAGTAATAGAGGAGACCATCATAAAAAGCCCAGTCAAGAAAAGAGAAGCAAGGAAAAAGAGGAGACCTGGCATGCATATGTTCGAGGGCAGAAAGGACAAGAGAGTCAGAGGGGGTAGAAAGCATGATTTTATCATGAAGAGCAGCGTCAATGAGGTTAATAAAAAGGTCAGAAGAGAGAAGGGTGATATCGGCATTGTCAGTGGAAACATCAGGGGAAGAGGAGTGGGACAGGGCATCAGTGGGGCCCATTGCAGACCCTGACTGAACAGAAAAGCAGAGATCGAAATCCTGAAGGAATAACATCCAGTGAGCCTGTCGACGGGAAAGGCGATGGGGCTGTTTGAAGTATGCCAAGTTCTTGTGATCCATGTAGATCATAACTGGGAGGCCTGTCCCTCGCTGTTACGATTTTCATGTTTTTCATCCGTATTCTTCGCGGGCCACTCTTATCGTTCTTATCATGATCAGATCTCCTCTGATCGATGGACACCCTTTTTCCTTCTAGGCAATGATCGTTATCATGCCTCATGTTCCCTATCAGATCCCCAACTGATTACTATCGCCCCAAACCCCAACTGATCTTAATCATAGCCCCATAGATTGCTACGATAATGCTTAGTCAGGGTGGTCTGTTGTTACGCTTCGAGTATCTTGTTGATGGTTAAGTCAAAAGATACTACTCAAGGCTTTGAGGTGAAGTCTCTTAGCGATGAGGACAAGTCTAGAAACTACGTGGTATTGCGTAGAACTAGCTTACTGCTACTGATACAAAGATACTATCTTATATACTACTCCCAGTGGTGCACAGACCACCCTGACTAAGCATTATCATAGCGATCTATGGGGCTATGATTAGGATCAGTTGGGGATTGGGGAGATAGTAATTAGATGGGGATCGGATAAGAAACACGAGGCAGGATAACAATCACTGCCTAGAAGGGAAATGGTGTCCATCGATAAGACGAGATCTGATCAGATAAGAAAGATAAGGGCAGCCATAGGGGAATGTGAAGGGAAAATCAAAGAAAAACGTAACATCTGTGTACCACAGGGAGTAGTATAAATACTTAGTGTCATGTACTCGTAGCAGTAAGCTAGTTCTACGCAATACCACATAGTTTCTAGACTTGTCCTCATCGCTAAGAGACTTCACCTCAAAGCCTTGAGTAGTATCTTTCGACTTAACCATTGACAAGATACTCGAAGCGTAACAAAAGAACTAGCTTCTTCCTCGCTGGAGGTTATCAAACGCCAGCATTCCACCCACATTCCACCTCCCTTCGTCGAGTAGCGATGATGACAGTTCTGCTACTCATTCTCACTCCTCCCCCTACCTTTCACCGTCTCCAATCCACGAGGATATCCCTCTTCCCACAGAAGAGCTCTCCCCTCTTGACGTAACACCCCTCGCACCCCCACCTCCTCATCCCTTTCCCTCTCCACCCACTATGGAAGAAGCCCTCGAAGCTCTCGGAGCTCTCCCTCGCTCTATTGAATTGAAAGCCAGTTTGCCCAGCGACTTCTCTGGTGACTCACAGGATACACCACATTGGGGAATGGCCATAACGGCCTTCTTTACTCTGAACCCAGAAATCTACAACACTGACGGAAAGAAGACGCTCGTCACGTTAAGCAAGATGACTAAAGGCCGAGGGCAGGTCTTCACAGAAAAATGGTACTGCCTGATCGGGGATGCAGCAATCCCACCTGAACAGAAAACACATGATAATATGATGGATGATTTCCGGAAGATGTTCTTCCCGTTCAACTACAAAGACATGGCATGAAGAAAAATGATGGATACCATACAGAACATCCGAGAGAAGGATGGATTTCAGAACTACATTGCAGATTTCCAGTTACACACAGTGCGGTCGGGAGTGACTGACCAGAATATGCTCATCGATGCCTTCGCATGAGGACTAGACCCTCGTCTGTTGCAAATGATCCTCTCGTCCGCCATCATCCCAGACACCCTCACTGGATGGGTCACTGACGCTGCCAAATTCCATGCCCAACAGCAGCGTATCGCTGACCTCCGTCGAGAAGGGACCCTCGCAGCTCATCGAAGGGACCCCAATGCTATGGACATCGATGCTATCGCCCTCTCTCTAGCAAACAAAGCCAAGCATATCTGGGAGAACCGCTGCTTCTTGTATCACAAAGTTGGATGCTGGACAGGAAAGCATCGTGGTGAAACAAGGAACCTACCCTCCACCCGTCCCCCACCCCATCCCAACAGATCCTTCTCCTCCCTCTCTCGGTTCCCCACTTCTCGTCCTCCACCACCGTCGGCACCGTCATCACCCAGCATTAGGACTACACCTATTCTCATACCAGATCTACTATCGTCAACTGCTGAACAGACACCAGCCACAGAATTAACTGCATATGTCGCTTCCCTAGTCGAGAAAGGGAACACTCCAACAAACATTCGGGCCAATTTGAAGGCTTTCTATGAAGGGGAACAAGAGGATCCCCAAGCAATGGACATTGCTAGACTTACTGTCCAGGGTTTTTAAACAGGAGGAAAGACCAGTCGACGCCTTCCCCTCCTATGAAAGTAGCAGCCATGTATTCTAGCCAGAACAATGAGAATGCTATGCAAATTCCTCTGTCTCTGGCTACTGCCACAAAGAAAGTCGACCTCCTCGCTCTCGTAGATAGTGGGGCTTCTGGAAACTTTATTGATAAAGCCTATGCACAATGACTATACCTCCCTCTCCTACCTCTCCTCCCTCCTCTCTGAGTTAACAACGTAGATGGAAGTAAGAATGGAGGAGGATCCATTCGATGGAGAGCAAGGATTCCACTCAGCTTTCAGGACATCTCTTGGACTGAAGAACTACTAGTAACCAACCTGGGAAAGGAACAGATTATCCTTGGTTTCCCTTGGTTGCAACAGGCAAACCCCAATATTGATTAGGCCACGAACACAATTCATTTGTCACCACCCTCCGACGATCCTCCTCACACTCTCCACTTCCTCTCTGCCTCCCCTAACGCAAAGATAACTCGACAACTCGCTCGAAGAGAGCGCATGAAACACGAACAAATCATCGCTAAGACTACCATCACAACTGATCTTGCCTAGCAGAGCGAGAAAGTAGAGAAAACACTCCCCTCATTTGTAGCGGATTACCAAGATGTGTTTGATGAACCGACAGCAGGGACCTTACCTCCATCCTGACCCTTTGACCATGCCATCACCCTCACTCCAGATTTCTCCCCATGGGTAGCCAAAACGTATCAACTAAACCCCCAAGAAATGGCTGCTTGTCGAAAGTTCCTTGATGAAAACCTCGCAGCGGGGAGAATAACTCCTTTCACATTTCCACAAGCCTCCTCCTTCTTCTTTGTCCCAAAGAAAACTGGAGATCTACGACCGTGTCAAGACTACTGCTACTTGAATGAACATACTGTTAAAAATGCCTATCCCCTCCCCCTTATTCCAGATTTGATTGATAAACTTTGCAGCTCACATATATTTACCAAGATGGATATCCGCTGGGGATATAACAATGTCCTCATTAAGACTAAAGATCGATGGAAAGCTGCCTTCATCACTCCTTTTGGGCTGTTCGAACCCATGGTGATGTTCTTCGGATTGTGTAATTCTCCTGCCACCTTTCAAGCTCTGATGAACCATCTTTTTCATGACTACTTAGCCCAAGGGTGGCTAGTCATTTATATGGATGATATCCTCATTCACTCGACAGAATTGGAAAGTCATCATCTCCACACTCGATTGGTTCTAGCTCGCCTGCGAGAACACTCCCTCTTCCTCAAACTGTCGAAATGTACATTTGACGCATCCTCCATTGAATATCTAGAGTTGATCATCACTCATAACTCCATTGGGATGGACCCGGTTAAACTCTCTGCAATCACGAAGTGGACTCCCCCTTTGACCATCAAAGGAATCCGCTCATTCTTGGGATTTTGTAACTTCTACCAGAAGTTTATCCCCAGTTTCTCCACTCTTGCCGCCCCCCTCTATGCTCTTACATGAATTGCCCATCCATGGGATTGGACGCCACATTGTCAACAAGCTTTTGACACCCTGAAACGACATTTCACCACT
>JBBPKO010000509.1:0-19694 GCA_038089295.1 Xerocomus amazonicus
ATTCCTGGTATGTCCAGATCCTGGAATTCCAGACACTCTCCTTCAGGGCATCCTTTTTCTTTTCGTCCGACAAGACATCGCAAAGACGGATCAGAGTGAGGGTCGAATTGAAATACCAGTCAAACATGGAGTTGAGGGACCGTTCCAATGTTCGAGAGCTCGTTTTATCAATGCAACATGTGTCGCTCCACGCCCACCGAAACCCGAGCTTCCGCGAGAGTTTGCAGAATTCCTGCAATTTGGCATTTGCGGATGATATTGCTAGCTCGTATACCGTGATGCCCCGGACGTCCAGTAATACAGGTTCACCATGTTCCCATCTGTGAGAGAACATGACATATTCGTAGAATTTCCAGACCTCTTGCCGAATCTACGGATCGTCTAGTTGTCTTGTCATAGATGAAACAAGTTTATGAAAAATCTGTTGTTCCTCAAAGGCCAGAGCTAGGTGTGACTTCTCGTTTAGGCAACCCGTGGTAGTGTCAATGAGCACATCTGGCATAGGGGAGATGGTTGTTTTGACGATATTTTGAATCGTAGGTCTGGCGTCGACATAGAGGGAACGATATGCTACTCTCAATGTCAGGCAATATGGCCGGCAAAATCGATCAAGTAGCTCACAGGATGGAAGTTTTGAGAGCATCGTCTTAAATGCCTCAACCGCCTCTTGATAACGATTCGCCCCGTGTAACGCCGCGTGTCTCTGCTCGTGGCCTAGATGGGATGACTCGTCGAGCTCGACCACCTGAAAACTGGATTAGTGACATTGACCATGGCGACGAGATGCAAAGGCATGCCTCGTCGGCATCCTTCAGAGCGTCTTCCCATGCCTCCAGCGTCAATCGTACTCTGCTTCGCTTGATTAGGATATCCATGCGGTCGGGCGGGTCGAGCGACAGCATTGCCGAGAGGAGTCTGTCAGCTTCGCCGTAGTTGCGAGAGCCGAGGGCGGCGTCGGCAAGTTTTCTAAATCTTTCTGTGCGTTTTTGTTTGAAGTCTACAACTGACAGTTCGGACAAGGCCTAGCGGCATCGTCCTGTGGCCACTCACCACGTTTCCACCCAGCCCGCTCATTTGCGGCGTTTGTGTTTGCTACTAGCTCGCCTTGCATGCGTCGAAAATACTCAGACTGCTATCTGGAGGCGGAAGAGATAGTTTGGAAGATGGCTACACTCACGCATCGGAGCGGGATTATTTTTTACAGGCCAGCCAGGCATCGGTGCGTGCATTATATTTTTGTCTTGCTCTCGCCCAGTCAATCACCTCTTGCAGGTAAAACCATTTTCATTTGATATCTAACTGTTCTGTCTCATTCAGAAGAAACAAGTCGTCCTGTTCAAGACTAATTCCACACAAATCCTGCTATTTTACCCCGATCAAGTTTTCACTCCGAAGTCCAAGTCGGGAGTTGCTCCCATCGAGACCCTCCCGTCCCAGCGTGGTGCTCTAGATTCATCCCCGTTTATTTGGTCCCTCTTTGACTGCGAGCAAGTTCCGCCTCCACCGCTAATGCTTGCTTCCCAATGTTTTCTGGTCCAAGCACCATCCCCCCAAAAAATGCGATACGAGGGTTGGCGGAAGCAAAGAGGAGCTTATTTCTCAGGGTTCCCGTTGTAGGCCCAGGAAGAGCTTGCTCAATTGTGAGAAGCACGCAATGACGAAATTTCTTCAACCCTGACTCTCCCATCCAGTGCACCACTTCATCCCGACTATGGAAGGATAATGGGCCAACCAGCACAAATAAGGTTAGATTGGCGGGTTCCCGGGAAAGAATGCGACTTTGATGGACTCTCTGGCTTTCTTTGGGATATCCAAGGAGACAATCCACCAGAGTCGGATCAGCAAGCTTTTAGCATTCTTCTGGATGCCCTTGCCGATCGGTTTGGGCTTGGAGTTCGCGATCTATTCATGGCAATGAAAACGTTCAAGTCCACGGCCACGTACCATGATGTCATTGTCAGCTACTTCCACGGATTACAGCGAAGTGCTGAGATACTAGCTCAGGATAATCACTTTGGAGAGTCGAACATCTCCGATCGCCTCATTTGTCTCGACCATCCAGGCCCCGTTGAGGACCCGACGGACTGGCAGGTTGGATTCAAGTCTCGTTATATCGGGAAACGAATTTCCGAATTGCTTCTGGTGAGGTCAGAGGACGAGGCACGCCACTGGATACGATTTTCTGCTATTCCCTCTACTAGGAGTATTGCGGGACAGCTATTTGAGTCATATGTCCACTAAATTATCGCGAAAGGAACCGATTTACTGCATGCTTGGGGCCTGGACGATCCTAGATTCCACAGGCGGCGTCTTGTGCATTTGTCATCTCCAAAAAGCTTTCTTCGCTGACTTTTCTACAATGAGCCAAGATTCACAAATGACAGAAACGCGATTCTTCGTGGGATTGACGTTGCTCATTCCGCTTGCAAAAACACGATCGAACTTAGTCATACCCAACACGAGGAATGCGGCGATGGAACGACGAGTGTCATCGTTCTGGGTACCCATCTATCTGTCATATTTTCAGAAAACTACTTGACGCCCACCTAGCCGGAGGAATCCTTGCGCAGTCTCTCATCCACTGGCAGCTCGAACGTGAAATTCACCTAGTGGTGATCATCTTGGCGTACAAACATGCTCTTAAGGAGTCGCTCGGGATAATATACAAACTATCTATTCCCATTAACACACCGAGATGCTTTCCCTTATCAGAACGTCGATCAGAACCAAGTTCGTAGTAAGCTAGTCCGACCTCACGTGCCGCCTAGCTCTTCGAGCAGTCTGGACCGCTGCGTTAGAGGAAAATGGATATATGACCGTAAACATTAAACGATATTCGTGAGGAGAAAAGATCCCGGGCGGGCTTCCCGTCTGAGACGGTATCCTTCTCAACAATAGATATCACCCATCCAAACATGCGCCGGAGAATAGAAAAATCCGCGTATCATGTTGTTGGATTACCCACTGGAATACAAGAAAGGCGAGAGTCAAGAGCTTTCCAACAAGGAGAGCAGCTGGACGCGTGTAGAGGAAGAACAAGTCATCGCACAGTGCAAGTAGATCTCCTGCCCTGCCTGGGCCATCACCAGATTATTTACGCTCTGTGCTCATATAGCCCACTACCCCGGTCTTGCAGAATACATGGTGTCTTTGTACAGTGATTCAGATTGGTACCTGAATTGTTGATTTCTATTACCATGCGTGGCTTCCTATTGGTGTCTGCCACGAACGATTCATGGAAGAATACAATTCAATCATGGTACACATCGATCATGATACACGACACTAACAAGCTAAATTTACATTTACAAGAGTCGTACAGGAGCAAATCCTACAATTGAATGGTCGACACCTGAAGACACCCGATCAAACATCTTGCAAGTGAAGTACCGAATGCTCGGGTGATCAAGCCGGTGCCAACAGCAAGAAATCTGGAGGCTGAACTGGTGTTAGTGCAAACCGAAGCCATAAAAAAGTGTGAACGCACCACCGGAAAATCAAGTACATAAACTTCCCCGCAATGATCATCTCGTGAACGTTTCTCATTCCAGCCTTTGGGAAAAGTCCACGACACGCTATTTTCGCTACCAGGGCATACGAGGACGTAGCGAACGTTGACTAATGGGCGCTTTCTTGGGGCCACTTCCCTAAGAGTGTCCTTGGCCTTTTTTATGATCTTGCGGATTGTTTCATACCCTTTCTGTGAACCCCCATGATCGCGCGCTATAGTGATCTGTAAAATCCAAAGCCATGCGGTCCGCTTATCGAAGTCGAACTGCACGATAAAAGCGTCGAACAGGGGTTGATTGGCTTGGTAAGGGATGTAATAAACATTGTTCAACAAATTTTCTGGGATCTTGCCGTCTTCGTAAGGGACCAGCTCTCGCTTAAACACAGAGAATCCTTCAACAAGGTGGCCAGGGTCACTAAATTCGAATACTGGCGAGTTGATGTCTCCCTCCGGTTTCCTCGTCATTCGTTTGAACTGCAATGAATCGGTTCCTTTCGCGATAATTTGATGGACATATGGCTCGAATAGCTGTCCCGCAATACTCCTAGTAGAGGGAATAGCAGAGAATAAGCGTATCCATTTCCGTGCCTCGTCCTCCGACTGCACCAAAAGCATTTCTGACACTTGTTTCCCGATATAATGAGACTTGAATGTAACCTGCCAGCCCTCTTGGTCAGCCGTAGGACCGGGGTGATCAAGACATATGAGGCGATGAGAATTGCTCGTCTCTCCAAAGTGCTGCTGCTTTGCTAGCACCGTCGCAACCCGCTGCAAATCGTCAAAGTTGTTGAGAACGAAATCGTGACGCCTGGCTACGGAACGAAAGTTTATCATCGCCAAGAACAGATCCCGAACGACAAGTCCAAAACGATCGACGAGGGCATCCAGAAGAGTATGAAAAGCCTCCTGATCTGACTCTGGTGGATCATCTCCCTGGACGTCCCAAAGAAAGCCGGAGAGTCCATTAAAGTCAGATTCTTTCCCAGGAACCCGCCAGTTCACCCTTATTTGGGCTAGTTGGCACATTATGTCTTCATAGTCGGGATGAAGTGGTGCGCTGGGTGGAGACAGTCAGGGTCGAAGATATTTTGACATTGCGTGCTTCTCACTATTCCGCAAGCTCTTGCCGGGTCCACAATGGGAACCCTGTAAAATAAGCTCCTCTTTGCTTCCGCCATTCCTTGTATCGAGTCTCTTTGGGGGACGGAGCTTGGACCGGAAAACATTGGAAAGCAAGCATTAGAGGCGGAACTTGCTCGCAGTCGAAGAGGGACCAAATAAACGAGGATGATGAATCTAGAGCACCACATGGCCACGGGAGGCTGTTGATGGGAACATTTCCCGAATCGGACTTGGGAGTGAAAACTTGATCATGGTAAAATAGCAGGATTGGTGTGCGATCAGTCTGGAACAGAATGATTTGTTTCTTCCGAATAAGACAGACCAAGAGATACCAAAGGAAAACAGTTTTGCCTGCAAGAGGTGATTGACTGAGCGAGAGCAAGACAAAAATATAATGCACGCACCGATGCCTGGCTGACCCGTAATAATAATCCCGGTCTGGCGTTTGAGTGTAGCCGCCTTCCAAACTAGCTCTTCCGCCTCCAGATAGCAGTCACGAATGTACATGCTACTGAATTGAAGGATCTTGTTGACCGGTTCAGAGAGATGGATTGTTTTATTGAGCGGGCGAACATCCATTTCTTTTGCACCGCGCCACTCCTTCGCAAAAGCTTGCCAGTAACTTTCGGCTTCCTGCCAGTACCCAAGGGAACGTTCACTCCACACCCAGTTTGCTCGCTCTACATGATGCGGTGAGTGCTTAGATAAAGGCAGGACGAGGGTATGCTCACCAGCATTGACCTCCGCCACTGACCGAATCTTGGCCTGTGTGATATGATTCATTTTCAAGGCAGGACCAGCGAGACGGCTGGGACGATGGGGGGGAAGGGTTAGTTGGTTTGGTTTGGTTTGGTTGTATTTTGTTTGGTTTTGCTAGTTGCCGGAAACGCCTTCCTCATTTAGCGATTACGTCAACAACAGCCAGCAAATAGTGTATGATGGGCATGGCCCTACAGTGAGTGATTACTATGACAGGTATTCCTGCATTTTGATATGGTATGGTCAGTTTGCCCAGAGCATGGGGTGACCCATCATTTTTCAGGTTCCCTGACATGACATGTGCATTCTAGACCATCCAATACCTAGCACATTCCCTCCTCCTCATGTACCTCCTCAAAGGGTGGTGTCTCCTCACCATCGTGGTTCGCGTCCCGACACGGAACTGAACCATCTCTGGTTCTCCAAGCCCATCGAAAAGAACGTTTACTTGTATCTTATCTTCCTGCAGCAAAGGCAAGAATGAATTGTATCCCCATGAGACGCAAAGCGAGGAAAGGAACATGACCTGGCCAAAGAAGCTACCTTGTGGGGCGAGAAGCAGTTGAGCGAGGAACTGCAAGATGAGCAAAAGGGAGGGAAACCCGATAGCATGGTGGTTGCGTATGGTGTGCTTCATCTCTTGTTCCATCCCTTTGCCGTCGTCCTTTTCTTCTTGGTCTTTCCCTTCGTGGCCGTTCTCCTCGTCGTACTTTCTGTCGTCACCCATTTCTTCATCAAGTTTCTTCAACACTTATTTCATCGTTACCCTGTTCTTTCTTGCCACCACTCTCACCTCCCATTTCTCAGGGGCGTCCTCATTGTCATCCTTTCTTTCACCGCCCTTTCCTTTGCCGTCCTTCTCCTCACCACCTTTACCCTCGTCGTCAATTCGCTCATTTACTTTTTGTTCACCGCCCTTTTCTGCGTCGCCCACACGCCTTCACCCTTTCCTTCCGTACTCTTTTCTTTCCCACCCTTGTCCGTGACGCCAAGCTAAGGATCAATACCGAGATCGAAGTGTCCCTTGGTAGTAGCATTGACATCGCGTTCCTTCCCTTTGATGACCACCACTTCATCTTCTCCCATCAAGGTACCGTGGCCAGGAGGAGAGCCCTAGGCGAAGACGCTGACAGGGATTGGGATCATGGCAAAGAGAGCATCGTTGGCGAGTTCGCGTTTGACGAGGGTCTCGTAGTCGACGGGTCTCGTAGTATAGCCAAGAAACAGCTCTCGTAAAAACAATTGTCCCATTCATGTTTCTTGTCTGCGGAGCATGACCACATGATTGCTGTATGAACGATATGCAATATAGTTGAAAGCCCACCGTGGCTAATGGCGGGAACACTGAGGGATCTGGTGCGAAAGAACTTGACCACCGTCATCAAGCAAGTCAATCAAAAGTCTCTTATCATTGCCTTGGGGAACCTCGCCTTCGCCTAAACTCAAGGAGGTTAAATCAGATTCGTCGCCGAGGTTAACCAGTTGGTCGATGACTTTTTCCCTCCACCGTTGCCAGACAACCGTGTCCTTTAGGGTACATGAATCGAGAATCCTCTCACGGCGACTTCGCTCCTCGTTCTGCGGCACTTGGACCCCGTAGAAGAGCAGCAGACAAACGAATGCAGTCATTGCCGTCCGTGTTCCAGCGTTGAACCGGACCATGTGTGGCCTATTGAGTGCATCGAAAAGTATGCCCGCCTGTATCCTCTCCTTGGGCAGCATAGACAAGTATAAATTGTATCCCCACGAGACCACAAGCGAGAAGACAAACATGACCTGGCCGAGGAGTGACCCTTCTGCGAGGAGGAGAAACTGCACGATGGGTACAAGGGAGGAAAACCAGATGACGTAGTGGTAATATTGAACGCCGTTCTCTTCGAGATTAAAACGCCCTTTAGTGATGGCGTTCACGTCTTGCTCCCTTCCTCTGATCACCATCACTTCGTCTTGCCCTATCAGGATGCCGTCGCCGGGGGGAGAGCCCCTCGCAGGTTGGACAGATTTAATGATAAGCCTTCCTTTGCCGATGACAAAGCTAGTCCAACCATTCGAGATGATACCGAGCAAGATCATGGAGAAGCTGTACCAGTCATGGACTAGCCCGCACGAGATGCAGGTGATGACACTGACAACGATTGGGATAATAGCGGAGAGGATGGGCTTGAGGGGCTGACAATGTATGGCATTCGAGTTGTCTAGCCCTCCCATCTCGAGATAGGAAACGTAGACAGGCCTCGACTCCCTCTTACCGATATTCTCTACCGGTAGTTCTTTGCTCTGCTCCATCATCAGGTAACCAAGATGGGACGTCTGCATCTTCGTCCCAGAAAAAGCCGCGATGTACCTGGGACCTTGCTTTCCATCAAGGCCAAACAAGGCGGGTGGCGAGTTGTTTTCGCCAGGGTCCCTGCTGGCCATCCAACCGAAATGTTTTGCGATCGCACGACTTCCAGGGGAGTTATACCACCCCAACCATTGTCTGCCCTTATAGAGGTGGATGGTATGCATTGCTGCGACGGCTGCTTCACCACCCAGAAACCCGGCCAAGCCGATACAATTGAGGTTGAACTTAGACATGAGAGGTGTGCCCAGAGGAAGCATTTGGAGGTAGACGCAATACTCACCCCTGCCGCTCCGTAATAAATACTCGAAGGTATATGCGTAAACTCTCCTAAAAAATCGAAAAGGACAAGGCTGTAAAGCGTGGGTTAGGCGGGATTGATCCTAAAAATATGCCTTCTGCTGAGCGCTCAAGAAATCACGAATTCAAGTAACTGAAATGTTCATAAGACTCGTTCTGGGCAAAAAATGCTTCAAGAACGACCCATCAGACATAACAGAGTCTCACATAGTGGTAAAACAGTCCGGAGGGGTGAACAAAAATCTGCCGACGAACCATTGTTATTCAACAAATCTGGACTCTGAAGTTCCCAGCGCCTTTTTGGTCGACGCATGCTCAGGTACCATACAGCTTGGCCCTCTCTGGCAGTGTAGCCGAGAAAGACAGCTCATGTGTAAAGGTCATCGCTGTTCATGTTCTGTCTCCAGGGAGTAGCGATAGGCTCACCGGGAAGAAGTAGAGCAAAGAATTAGGAACAGGTGGCAGAGTTATGTTGTTGACGGGGTCTGAGTAGAGTGTGACATGGCCACTGCACGGCGGAAGAACAACCTGGGCGCGAAGATGCGATGGGTCAGTCTTGGTCTATCAAGCTCTGTTCGGAACCGGACGCGCTCCAAATAAACATTCTGTTGGCTTTTACACCAAGCGCATCAGCAAATCCCTTTCTTAGGACATTACGGCAGGCTAACACCGTAGCGCCGTGTCGTCACTGATTGTGCCCGCACGGTGGTTATTCGCCATACATATCAACCATAGTGGCATGATGACCTACAAAACCTGATTTGGGTTTGAACGGCTTGTGCCAATAAAAAGTTTTAAGCCAGCCGGCCGGAGCTTAGGGTCTAGGGCCTATGGGCTGCGGCCCACGGGTAGGTGAGGTGCGACGAACGGGTGGGATGCGCGGACGAGCGCTTGTGCTCACTGCTGATGCAAACGGGTGGTCATTGGTGTGGAGGGCGTTAATGAGGTGAATGAGGCCTTGGAGTGCGACTGGGATGTGATGTGAATGCGTGGATGTGAACGGAGTGGAGTGGGAGTGACCCGGCAACGTGCAACTGGGCAGCCTATTGCAGGCTCAAGCGCTCAATGACCAGTGTGTAGCTGGCTGCTGTAGGCACTAGGAGTCAATCCGTGAACCTTGTACGAAGACCGAGTCATATTCAACACCTGTCGACGCGTCACAGACTCCCGCTACCTACCAGATGGTCACCTCACCCGGGAAGACCAAAGCCGGACCGGCATTCACGAACCACACCTACTGCCATCTTCTACGCCCCCAACATCGAATCACCACCCGTGACGTTTCCACCACCAGCGAGAAATGCGACTACCCCCATGTGATCTTCAGAACTGATTTCCTGAGATTATCTTTCGTTGGTGCTTCGTCTCACTTACTATCGCGTCTATTTGCAGACTGTTCCTCGCAGATTGTCGGCTTGGGTCTCTCCTTCGTTACTGTCTCGCACACTCACTACTTGCCAACGAGAACATACTCGGCCGCTACTGGAATGGTAAAATAAAAGGAAGAATGTCCTTACAAGAATGTCTTTACAGAAAGTTTTCGCCATGGAAGAAATTATTTATTCCTTTACAACCGTCTAATACTGTATGTGATTTTGTCGAGCAATCGGCCTTTCTCTAGTACATTCTCATGGCGCACATTCACCTTGTGTTCTGGTCCATTACCAGAAGCTAACGCTCCGGATCGCCACCACCCGTCGTCAGTCTCAGTCTTGTGAATGCCAGACTTGTATTCAGTCTCGAGCGTGTCCTTACACCACCCTATTCGCCGTCTGGCAGAGGCTGTGTGCATCTTGATGTACTCCTGACACCATCACAGCGAGTTTGCAGTGGTGACGATGGTGGGAGGATGCCTGCGTCTGCCACGTCATGTCTGAGCTCCCTTGTGTAGTGTCTGCCGAGGGCGTTGACGGCCTCGATAGGCGGATAGTCTATTGTGGCACAGCATCAACAAAATGGGCCAGTGGGCCAGCGAGCACGTCGGGTTGAGACGGGCGAGGGCAACTGGGTTTGGGGCTTAGTCTCAGCTCTAGATCCGATACCTTACAGGTAGTGATACCAGTTCCGCATCGCATTACTGCAAGTAAAATCGTAGAGCACTAACGGCACACGTGCGCATAAATGTTGCTAAACGAAACATGTGCATTGACACAGGAGAACGTACGCACCTACGGATGTCACCAGTTGGCCTCTGCGAAATCCCATAGGAAGCCGCCAGGATGCTGGAATCGATACCAGCGTCTGGGTCGCTAATTTGCATACCCCATGTGAGAGCTTGGCAGATATTCCGCTGTTTGTGCGAATTTCAGGCTGTTCCCAAATGTATCTATCTCGAAGCTGTATCAAATGTAGGTCGACACCAGTAGCAGCATAAAAATATTGTCACACAAGACGACAAAGTACAGTAGGTCGAGTGTCAGTTCACACTGTTCCATCGGTTCAAAGCAAATGATTTACCATACAATCAAAGATCTGCCCATCCCGCGTCTAATCCTTCCCAGATATCCTGTTTCCTGCCGCCAAGCCACCCTTCGATGCGCTTTCGATCCCGTCGCTCTTGTTCCTCCATGTCTACTTCGATGTCCTCGAGTAGCCCTTCTTCGGCACCTCTGCCCTCCCCGTTCCTCCTTCCAAACGCTAATACAGCCCACCCAATCACGATTATGCCCGGCGGTCGCTGTTCCCGTATATTCGCAGGCGCACCTTCTACGTCTTCGAGCGTTGATACGAGCACCCTTTGATCCACCATCGAACCGCGCTCGACGATCGCGATCGGAGGATACCCCGGATAAACAGCACCATCCCGTCGACCCCCATTCTCAATGCCCAGGAGCGCACGTACGACATCACAGAGTCGCGCTACGCCCATAAGCACCAGCACAGTGCGTGCACGGTTGTATCCCGGAAGAGAGACCGCTCTGCCACGAAGCCCTACGCCCGTACAGACAACAAAGGACTCGGCAACGCCACGATACGTTACCGGGATTCCGGCACATGCGGGCGCAGCGAGCGCGTAGGAAACGCCCGGGAGGACGAGTGGCGCGTAGCCGTGTGCGCGGAAGTAGCCAAGTTAAGTTCTTCTTCTGCGCGATAGTAAACAATCCGGTCACCTTGTTTCGGCTAGTTGCAGTGCGATGAGTACGCAGGTCGGAGGACCGTTGCAACACGCACCCTGACAACAGTCAGTCCCCGGTTGGCTGCTTCCATCATTTCTGCTTGTGCACCATCCGCATTTCTAGAAAATTTGCGTGCTATACGGACCTCGACGTGTGGTGGAATGAGGTCGAGGACGGCTGCGGGGACAAGTTTGTCGGAAAGGACGATATCCACATGTTTTGTCAGCGCCGTGTGCGTAGCGAGTGTGAGAAGTGGTGGATGACCTGGACCAGACCCCGCGAGGAGGATACTCTTGGAAATCTAAGCGCGCGCGCAGCCACGACCGGCTTCGGAACGGGGTTACTGCCTGAGTGCGCGCGGACGAAAGCGCCACTATCGCGCATCGACGTCATATCGTATGGACGACCTTCGTAGGATTATCGCGTATATTTTTCTCTTGTTCGTATAGCACTGTTTTCCGGGTATTCGGGCACCCGCATCTTTTGCACATGATTAGGACAGTGTACTATATAAGTTGTATAGTTCGTACTCGAACACCTCAGTCCGTTGCATCACGCGCACGACTGAGGTGAGCTACTGATTTCTTATCATTTACTCAATGCTTACTCGTATGTAGATTATCGTATCTAGCCACGCGCTACCCGATCGAGACCGATTTTTCCCACAGATACGGCCTTTGGAAAGAGGTCGAGCGAGGTCAAATCCATGTTGAGATTTCTTCTCGTCTGCAGAGAGAGCAGGAACAATCCCTTTTGTGAGACGTCTCACCACCGAGAATCTCGTTCATTTCATGCTCCGTCGCCCCAAGGCGCGATATAGGCCAATGCTCGCTGACCTGGACAACCCACCTCATTTGCCACTTCCCACAGTGGTAGGTCTTATAGCGACAGGACGGTTTGGTGTCGTTGTGGTGTCGTCTTCGCATTCGCTGTCTGCCAAGGCCCTCGCTCTCCTCAGCTAATCGCTTGGGCATTTTTCTGAGTTGCCTGGTTTTAGTCACGGCGGATCCGATGTCCTTGGGTAACCCGGCGACGATGTCCCCTCTTCATTCGTAATTACACCAATTCGCAGGAGACTCTTCAACGACGAAGCAGGATCGACGAGACGATGTGTCGCTGTGAAGAAGAAATCACAAAGTTCTAGCATGTCGGCGGGAACATGGCGTGCACTACATATCCTCGCAAGATGGGTAGCGCGGAGACAGGCGGCCGACACCAAAGGCGAGGTCAGGGTGGTGTAAGTGACACACACGAGTAGGGGTCGCCCCGAGATAACCGACCGAGGCTGCAATATCACAGCAGTCCTTGTCCGTAGAAAGTGTAGCGGGTACAGAATTGGAGAGGTGGTCCTAGTGGATCACCTCGAACTGGCTGTGTTCTGCCCGTGGTCTCAGTTCCTCACGGGCTGCTTCAAGGCCGACATTCACAAGCACTTTTACGGCTACGTCCGCTTCGAGTGCCGCAAAAGCTCTGCTTGCTGTCAGTGCGCCACCCCTGACGATGAGAACAGACTTTGTGTGCATCCTAAACGAAAACAGGAGAGATACCCCACCTGTAGGCTGTGAAGATGGGTTCATGATGTTGGTCGTCGTCAATATGGGCTGTGACAACAACCATTCTTTTCCGATTATCTACTTAGCGCTGATCCCTCCAAGCTAAAGATGATGAGCAATCGGAATGACACCATGCAACTCGTTGATAACGCTACCCTATGTGGTCTACATTGTCTAGATAGACTCGCTGGCCATCTCGATGGTGGGAATCAGTCGCTACCTGAGCGGAGAAGTTTTGACCCAGACTTGAACTTGAATCTCGATTGTTGACCTGTGGGAATTAATTGTCAAACTAGCTTCAAAACCACGATTGAAACAGACTTAACCATTATTTTTTGATCATTCAGCTAACTTCCATCCATTTCCATCCATTCGATCTGGCCCGAAATATTGTAACTGTCACGCATGTCATCTACTTATACCGCAGCGCTCATCTGTCACTAGTGCATATCACATGGGACTTGGGGAAGAATTTCTTTTTTTCGCACAGAATAGGAATTGACAAACGAGACGGCCGCAGCTGGTCGACCAGAGCATGATTGAGTATCGCGTTGACGAGAACGCGTATTGGGTGACGTACACAAATCCAATACTATCACGCTAATCAGCAACAGACAGCGTAAAAACGATCAAACGGCCACCCGAGGGCTAATTCCCCTTACTGAAATACATCTGCAGTAGGTCCTCGAGCGAACGCGTTTTTCCTTCCAATGTGTGTATCACCACACCCGTCTCCATCAACCACGGAGGGTGTTCGGCACGATCGTCCGTGGGAAGCGCCAATCCTGGCTCTGCGGTGAACCAGGGATGATGGAACGCTCCGAGGGCCGAATTCGGGAGCGGGCTCGTCCACAAGAAAACGGTCTAGAGGGGAGAGAACTATGTCAGGGGAGGCCTGATGCGTGCGAATATCGATGCCAATGCCCAATATCGATGTCGAGGGGGGCAAGTTTGGGAGACGCATTAACAAGTCGATCGCGTCTACATTGACAAAGGAGAGTTTATTTGCGTCTGGACGGCGAGAGAGAGACTGTTGAGAGACGAACGCGAGACGGCCGGATTATACGTGAGCGCTGAGCATAAATGCCACAGCGAAAAAGAGAACGACATACTGGCCACGCATTCGGGTTAGGCGTGCCTCATATTTTGAAAATGCAAGGCCGATTTCGCCTCCACCATCGAAGAGACTCGTGCGTGTCCAACAGCCTGTTGGCACACCTGGACGTGTCCCCCGTGGAATGACAAATGATTTCGGAAGCGAAGTATGTGAGCAGGTTTCTGAGCTTGAGTCGGACGACCTGGGCGGTAGACTGAAGGAGAAACGCCCTTCGTCGTCGTCTTCGTCGATTTGTAAACGGAGGGAGTGAAGAACTCAGAGGATGTCGCGCCGAGACTCCATGCGTCGATGGAAAATGCATCGTACGCGCGAGGACCAACAAACGGATCCAGAGCGCGATGTCGTGAATTACGCCTTCCGTACCCTAGCTCTAGCTCTCTGGCCGTAGCAACGCAACGAGGAATGCGTATATCCGGCATAACCCGAGAGACAACTGTGTGTAGTTTCATCACGGCTTTCCATTAGGCAACTACGTTGAGGTCAACGACCCGGTGCGGGTGGCTTGCGTACCTTTGCGCGGGATGAGGCCCGGACTATTTCTCTGCTCAGCGGCATGGATGCAGGAGGTAAGCTATCCAGTGTACACAGCATTCGGAAATTCATGCGGTGTAGATGTCCTTGCATCCCCTATTCAAGCAAAAAATGCAGGGATCATCTTCAGGAGGCACGAGAATGTCACCATTTTCGAGGCGTTCGAAATGTCTCCAAATGCTCGCGATTTGATGAGCACAGAAGGAAAGCTCCTTTGCTCATACCCTGGACCAGCCATCGAGATCCCCAACGTCATGTTAGATAACCAAAACTTTCTTTCTGAACTCGTAAATTTCCTCCTTCGGAAGCTTGGTCCCTCTGCACCAGAGTGGCTGTCATGCACCGTATTGGAGACATGTACCTCCCTTCGATCGATAACTGAAAACTAGTGGAAGGAGGTACAGGTCAAACAGCGAACATCCGCACCTTGGGCACCCTCTCAACTTGATCTTACCCGAGATATTCACCTGTCGCTCTCATCCAGTGGAGATTACCTTCTCAACGTTCTCACAAACTACGATGCTAGTCCTCCCAAAGATCCGTTCAATCCTAAGCATGCTTCTCGAGGTGCTCTCGATGACTTTCTCTCTGTTTCTGGTACCTTTTTCGAGGAAGGTTATCAAACGGAACCTCTTGTTATTCTCTATGATGTCGAGCAGGCGGTTCAGCAGGGCATTGATGGATGGGTCAGCCAAGTCACCCATAACGACGAAGCTTGCATGAAACTAGGGACGTTGATGGAGAGGTACTCTTCCAGCGCTTTGGAGGTGTATGCACACAGCCCAGATCTCCACTCGGTTATGCTGTTGACTATGATCGAGTTGTGGGTCGCACTCGATCGAATTGCTATAAAAGAAGTTCCCATACTCGCAGACTACTCCCCGGAAGTGCCCATAAGTCTTCTGGAAGACCTATTAATCTGCAGGGAAGCGAGCCGTCGTCGCCTTCGTTGTGCATACCGATACATCTCTCAGCGCCACTCTCTGGCACAAAATAAATGGTCTGTATTTTCCTCGACTATCACCGCGGGTAGTTTTGCCGTCCGTTTCTATAGCCAGTCTAGCCGCCTTCGGGAGCTCAAGAGACGAATTGAGGAGGACGCACACCGTGAACATCTCAGGAAGGTTGCTGGGCTTCAGGAAATGAATGCTCGTTATGTTGAGCTTCGGAGGCAGATAGCGGAGACCGGTCAATCCGAGTCTGACAACGATATCGACATGCAGATCTATGCTTACGAGTGGCCGTTGCCAGATAACAAATTTCAGGCTGAGGCTGTAGTGTTCGAATTGGACTGTCCAGTCTCGTTCAACGTGTGGCGCACCGCCACGTATCATCTCTTGGTCGATATTTGTTCTCCTCCCATTGAACAGTCCGAGGGTCCTCGAATCCCACTTTTTGATTTTCCCCCGCTTCTTTGTTGTCAAGTACCCGTGGTCACGGATTTCCCTTGGTTCCGACTCGAGGACATCCATTCTTTTACATTCCAGCGTGCGCATTCCCGCACAGAGGGAACAGGTCTGCGTTAGCAATCCGTTAATGTTCTTTAGTTTCGATCTGCGCATTGGTGGCCGTCTCTCCGACGCTTTGGGTCGGATTGCCAGCAGAGAGCACTGCATACACAAGCTTCCGCGGGGACCATATTCCGTTCTGCAAAGATATGTTGATTCCACTTCTCACACGTCAAATGAAATCATCGCCAACCAAGCTGACTGTCACGAAGATCTTTCTGTCCATGAATATATGGCGTTCGGACACTTGCGTAGTGGTGGCTTGCTTCAGTGGCTCAACATCTTGCGGGAACTTCGTGGTCGATCGTTGAGATTCCGTCGCCCAGAAGTCCATATGCTAGTAGCTCAGGCGGTCTCTCAGGCTGGACCACTTGGGAATTCGGGGTGGACGTGGCACCAGGAGATCCTCCAGCCCACTTTTTGCTCTGCGATTCTAGGAGAGCTTCGGAGCCTCCTACGGGATGTTGAAGGCAACTGGATGGAAGGGGTGACGATGGATACTATTTCTCTTCTGCTTCGTCGCCTACTCGTGACAGGACCCAACCACGTGGTCTCGAGGGATGCAATCGCCCTTCTTCGTGTTGTCCGTGGCACATTATTCACTTGGATTGAAGAACTATTAGCTGAGCTAGTCAGAACACCAGGCGATGAGCGACTTCGTGGAGGCTTACGAGATATTGCCGCCATTTGTCGGAGCACGTTCGACGTGGATCCCACCATGATCTCAGGTGCTCTTCGTTCAGCAGAAGACATCGAGATTCTACTCTCTTCTGCCATGATAATCCAGGACCTTGTGCCTAGCAACGTTCATCGACTGTCTGTATATTCTCAGTTACTCCTTGCCCGAGCCCATCGGTTTTCGTTGAATCTAGAGGGCGCGCTTCACAACATTCTTCAAGTCGATTCCAACAATCAGGGCATTGACCTTGCAATTCGCAGGATTTGGCCTGACTACCATCCAGGTTCGAAGTGGATTTTTCGTTGCCGGCCCCGAACTCAAGCTGGTTTTCGTGTACGACGGTACCGCCCGGCGGTCAAAATCCACAACTACTACATTTCAACATACTCGATGGGTCACTCTTGGTTGATGGGAAAACGCTCGGGCCAACCAGCACAAATAAGGTTAGATTGGCGGGTTCCCGGGAAAGAATGTGACTTTGATGGACTCTCTGGCTTTCTTTGGGATGTCCAAGGAGACAATTCACCAGAGTCGGATCAGCAAGCTTTTAGCATTCTTCTGGATGCCCTTGCCGATCGGTTTGGGCTTGGAGTACGTGATCTATTCATGGCAATGAAAACGTTCAAGTCCACGGCCACGTACCATGATGTCATTGTCAGCTACTTCCACGGATTACAGCGAAGTGCTGAGGTACTAGCTCAGGATAACCACTTTGGAGAGTCGAACATCTCCGATCGCCTCATTTGTCTCGACCATCCAGGCCCCATTGAGGACCCGATGGACTGGCAGGTTGGATTCAAGTCTCGTTATATCGGGAAACGAATTTCCGAATTGCTTCTGGTGAGGTCAGAGGACGAGGCACGCCACTGGATACGATTTTCTGCTATTCCCTCTACTAGGAGTATTGCGGGACAGCTACTCGAGTCATATGTTCACCAAATTATCGCGAAAGGAGCCGATTTACTGCATGCTTGGGGCCTGAAGCCATGTTGCAGACGATCCTAGATTCCACGGGCAGCATCTTGTGCATTTGTCATCTCCAAAAAGCTTTCTTCGCTGACTTTTTTACAACGAGCCAAGGTTCACAAATGACGGAAACGCGATTCTTCGCGGGATCGACGTTGCTCATCCCGCTTGCAAAAACACGATCAAACTTAGTCGTACCCAGCACAAGGAATGCGGCGATGGAACGACGAGTGCCATCATTCTAGGTACCCATCTATCTGTCACATTTTCAGAAAACTACTTGACGCCCACCTAGCTGGAGGAATCCTTGTGCAGTCTCTCACCCACTGGCAGCTGGAACGTGAAATTCACCTAGTGGTGATCATCTTGGCGTACAAACATGCTCTTAAGGAGTCGCTCGGGATAATATACAAACTATCTATTCCCATTAACACACCGAGATGCTTTCCCTTATCAGAACGTCGATCAGAACCAAGTTTGTAGTAATGAAAGGAACTTTCATGTATTACGTATTATTTTCCTTTTTTCGTTTTCCTTATGATAGTACATCGGTACGGACACCGGACATGTGTGTATTCTAGACCAGCTCTAGGTTCTAGGCGAGTTGTTGCACGTTCATAGTATGACGTCAGTCCTACATCATCATGACATCATCATACATCATAGTACATGCTTTAGCCTTGTGGCTAGTTGTATTAACTATATAGCTGTTAGTCAGCAACTGTACAGTAGTAAGTATATAGACTAGGTACTCCGCATGTCGTACCTTAGTCTTGGTATTCTATTTACCTGGGGGCCTTTGGCCTCTGGGCTGGCTTCTTTGTTGTAGTCCCTTCGATGTTCAGCAAGATCCCTGTCAAGTAAGCTAGTCCAACCTCACGTGCCACCTGTTACGCTTGGTCCGGGTAGGAACGAGCGTAGCCCTTGCTAAGGGTTCTAGGTTCTGGCCTTCAAGCTGAAGGTATCGTTGCCTTGCAAGCCGAAGGTCTTGGATCTGGATCTGGGCCTTTGAGTAGAAGGTATCGGTGAAGTAGAACGTCCAAGAGGCTTCACAAAGAAAGCGTTGGAGAAACCAATGGATCTATTGACTGCTAGGTCTCAAGATACAAGGGAGAAACTGTTATGCTTGGTCCGGGTAGGAACGAGCGTAGCCCTTGTTAAGGGATCTGGATCTGGGCCTTCGAGCAGAAGGTATCGTTGCCTCACAAGCCGGAGGTCTTGGATCTGAGTCTGGGCCTTCAAGTAGAAGGTATCGGTGAAGTAGAACGTTCAAGAGGCTTCACAGAGTAAGCGTTGAAGAAACCAATGGATCTATTGACTGCTAGGTCGCTAGATACAAGGGAGAAACTACTTGGAGAGTTCGTACACTCGGTCGCCGATCTAAATAGGTAGTCTGTTGGTGCACGGACCAAGCTGTGTCTGCTGCGGAATGACTCATAGTGAGTCAAGTCGAGTCATAGCTATTGTATCGTAGCAACCGTCAGGGAAGGGAAGAAGAAGGAACACGAGGCAAAAGAATGGCTAATGCCTGGAACGGAAATAGCGTCCGGGTCGTGAGATAAATGTACAAGATCATGGAAAGGTTATCATATGGTCAAGAAAAGGAATATCTGGGAAAGACAATCGAGTATAGGGGTAAAGGAAGAAGAAAACGTAACAGAAACTACTTAGAGAGTCTACACGCTCGGTCATTAGTCTAAATAGGTATTCTGCTGGTGCATGGACCAAGCTGTGTCCTGCTATGGAATGACTCATAGTGAGTCAAGTCAAGTCAAGCTACCGTATCGTGACAACCATCAAAGAAGGGAAGAAGGGGGAACACAAGGCAAGAGAATAACTGATGCCTAGAATGGAAATAGCGTCCGGAGCGTGAGATAAATGTAGAAGATCGTGGAAAGTTCATCATGTGGTCAAAAGAAGAAGTATTCGGGAAAGATAATCGGATATAGGGGCAAGAGAAGAAGAAAACATAACATTACCCCCTTAGTACGGTGAAAATCACTGTATTTTCAAAAGAATTCTCGAAGGGAGGAAAAGACTGGAGAACCGGTGAGGTTTCCATAGCCTACATCGTCGATGGGGTCATCATAATCAGTGGGATCGGTGGTAGGGGAAGTTATGTAGTCGATGAACGACGTGTTTATCGTGGTCGGAGGAAGAGAGGAGACGGTGGATAGTGTGGAAGACCCCA
>JBBPKO010000511.1:0-11799 GCA_038089295.1 Xerocomus amazonicus
TTGTCTACAAACCTGGGTCCTCTAATGGAAGAGCAGATGCTCTCTCTAGGTGACCTGATCATGGAGATGCAGTCTCTGACCATAATCAAAACATTACAGTACTCCCAAAAACATTATTTATAAATAACATTTCACTTTCTTCCTCCTTCTATGAATCTTTACAAAAAGAAACACAAAAACTAAAAAACTTAGAAGTGTCTACTTTCATTTATGATACTACAAATGAGGTTTTCATCAACCCCAATCAAAAAGTCTATGTCCCAGAAACTCTATGATTAGAACTACTTAATATCTGTCATGACTCACCTCTAGCAGGACATTCTGGTCAAGCCAGAACTTTACATTTACTTACTAGACATTTCTCTTGGCCTGGAGTAACTAAAGATACCAAATCTTATGTAGATAGCTGCCAAGTGTGCACCCAAACAAAGGGATCCTCAAAGGCACCAGTAGGAAAACTTTTACCCCTACCAATACCCATAAAACCATGGACAGATCTTTCTGTAGATTTCATAACAGGATTACCATCCTCCAATAAGTTTGATTCTATCTGTGTTACTGTAGATCGATTTTCAAAAGAGGTGGTCTTCATTCCATGTTTCAAAACCATCTCTTTGAAACAATTGGCTTCCCTATTTAGAGATAATGTTTGGTGTATCCATGGACTTCCCTCCTCAGTTGTTTCAGACAGAGGACCTCAGTTCACATCAGAATTCACCAAAGAGTTATGCAAACTCCTTGGCATCATACAAAAGATCTCCACTGCATATCACCCTCAAACAGATGGTCAAACAGAGCACATTAATAGAGAACTGGAACAATATCTTCAATCATATGTTGCTAAGAAACAAGAAGAATGGGCAGAATGGATCAAGATGGCACAGTTTCATCACAACAATTCCCTCACTACAGCCACTGGCACTATCCTATTTGCAATCACCAGAAATTACTTTCCTCACTTAGGATTTGAAGGAAAGGCTTCAGACTTAGGAGGGCAATATGGAAAGGAGTGTGCCAAAAGTCACAAAGAAATACAACACTCCTTGGAAGAGACTAGGGAAAGGATGAAACTGTAGGGAGATAAAAGGCGATCTGAAGCACCAGATTATCACATAGGAGATAAAGTGTGGTTGTCAACAGAACATCTAAAACTCCCTTACACTGCCAAGAAGCTTACCCAAAAATGGATTGGACCATATGCCATCATCAGGGTGCTCCTAAATGCTATTACACTTCGCTTACCAAAGAATGTGTCTAATCCACCCCATATTTAATATCTCTAGAGTGAAACCTTACAAAGATGTGCTACCAGGACAACCCAAGCTTAAACCTGATGCCATAGAGGTATCTGAGGAAGGATATGAAGAATATGAGATGGATTACATTGCAGGATCTCACATAAAAGGGAAAAGAATGGAATATCTAGTACATTGGAAGGGTTGGGTGTTACGACTCACTCTATTTTCCTCTCATTTTTCCCTATTTTTCCTGATTTTCTAGAGCAAGTTTCACTCTAAGACATCCTTATCTAATCTAATCTATAGGGGGGCCTAAACTCAAAAACTTCGCCCATTAATCCTGGACCAATGGACCAATGCCTTGGCCCCAGCTCTTCCCCCCAACCAATATGCATCTAGAAGCATCCATGTATGCCATTAATTCCCTCAGATTCTATCTGCTTTGTGGCAGATCTTCAGAACTCCTCAAAGGTAACTTAAGGCATCAAAATGTGAACTGTCATGGCTATGGCTATGCTGCCACTGCAGCAAGGGCACCATGTGTATATTATTCCATTCTACATGCTCTCTACATGCTCTCTTATGCCCTAACCCATGTAATCACTAGATCTAGCTACAACTAATGTAAACACTTAGTTAATATATAAAGCCCAAGGAGCTTGACCAGAGGACTCCCCAGTCAAGTTCTCTTGGTGTTCTCCCTCTAGAGGAGGTGCTAAGTAAGATAGACTCAGTCCTACTCCCTTCAACTTCTCACATCTTCACTATCTAAGGCTCTCTCTCCTTAGATCTCAAATATCAGGCTTATCAGGCTTGGTATAGAGGTTAGAGGTGTTTCATTGGGATGAAACAGATTGTACCTGGGAACCAGCAACACACTTAAAGCATGCAGAAGAGGCAGTTGAGATATATCATCATAAACATCCTTCTGCACCTCACAAACTGTGAGGAATAACTATGCAAGAGTTTACTTCTCTGTTTCACAACAAAGGACCAGATATCTCAACTAACATGAGTTCTAGACTAGATCTAGAGTCTGGGACTGATATTTAAGAGCAACTCATTTCCTCTTACATTCCCTATCCCACCACCCAAACCCTCCATCGCCTCCATCATTTATCATTATGTTCACCACCACCACCTTCATCATCCTTGTCTGCTTAGCCTCTTCTCTCCTCCTCCTCCTCACCACCATCACCATCTGCCTCATCTTCCTCACCTGGTGCTCCACCACAGGCCAAAGGCCTGCCCTCATTTGCTTCTGGAGAACCACCAGAGGCTTCACCCTTATAACTGGGGATCCATCCCATTTTGAGCCAGATTCATCTAGCAACCATGGATGGAACCCTATGTGGGGAGTGGCACCAGTAGAGGTGGGCATTCTTGGCCCAGAAATCCAATCAAATGCAGGGCACTCATGGGGGACTAATAGCTCAACAGCAGCAGTATGGGGGACTGGCACTGGCTGGGAAGTTCCTATTCCACTAAATTAGTTTATATACAAGATTTCCTTTCTACTTCCTGTCTCTTTCCTCTTTTCTGTTTTCGTCAACTGTACTACCTTATCACTGAGCCTTACCCTAGATTATAGAGACCTTGGTGTAAAAAGGACTCAATGGAAATAAAAGTAGATAAAGTAGTTGAAGTTACCTCTTCCTAAAGACTTGGCAGTAGGGACTCCTGCCATAAAAGGGGGGGTAGTGTTACAACACCACTACTTTACTTTGCAAAAATGTACACTTTCATATACTACACTTAGTTATCTTCACCATTCCTCACTCTTTCTTCAACACTTCATAATACTTTTGACTTTGGTTGGCTACACCTGGTATCAACTACTTATTTAGATCACTTCAGACACTAGGATGTGTAGCATCAACCGCAGTAAGGTCTGTGCACAGTAGATCTATCATATAAATAAGTAGGAACATGTACTAGATGTTATGCTTCGAAGTATCTTTAAGATGAGAGTTGAAAAGATACTATACTCAAGGTGAAAGAGTGATCTTGCAATGAGGACAAGACTAGAACAATGTTTGATTGTGTAGAACTAGCTTAAGGCTACTGATACATGCACTAAGGTATATATACTACTCCCCATGGTGCACAGACCATCCTGACTAAGCTCTATCATGGAAATCAGTGGGGGACTGATAACAATCAGCTGGGGTTTGGGGAGATAGCAATCTGGTGAGGATCAGATAGGGGAAATGAGGCGAGATATGACTCTCTGCCTGGAAAGGGAATAGTGTCCTTGTGATGACTGATGAATAAGAGATAAAAAGATCAGAAAAAGATAAGATGGTATAAAAGATAGAATAAGTTCATAACACTAGACACTCTAGCCTAATCCATTTGTACTTTTGTTGGCATTCAGTCTCCTGGACTTGAGCTACAGAGTATTAAGGACAAGTCTCACTCTGATTTCATCTCATTTATCCATCCTTCACTCTATCTCTTGCCAGTCTTGGTGGAATACTGAAACATTGTCCAGCCAGCGTGGAACCATTAGTCCTTGAGACTTAAGGTCATAACACTCACTCCAGCTGAACACAAGCACTGCTTCAATAACAAGCTTTGCATGTTCTGTGGAGCAGCTGGGCATGTTGCCAAAGAATGCCCTAAATCGAATTTGCACACAGTCAAGGGTCATGCTACCAAGACTGAAACTCCAGAAAACAAACTGGAAGCCTCCTCTGAGGCAAAAAAATAGTCTGTAACCTCTACAACTCTACATGGCCCAGGGGTTGCGTTGACTCTGCCTGTGCACCAAAGAAGATCTGACTTAATGCTTCCACTCTCTCCTATCTGAATAAGTCCCTTATGCCCTCTGTAACCTTAGTCTCTCATGATCTTCCCCCTTTCCCATCCTTAATCAATTCTGGTTCCTCCCATTGTTTCATAGATAGCTGATTCATGAATACAAATGGTCTATCTCCCTACTCTGTCCCTCTGCTCTCACTCCAGTTGTTTGATGGAATCTCAAACTCCATGATCACCCAAGCTATTGATCTTTCTGTACACTTCTCTTCTGGTGGTATCACTCTGATGACATTTTATATCACTCCTTTGAATGGATCTTGTTCAATTGTCCTGGGACACAACTGGCTTGCCTGCTACAATCCATTGATTGACTGGGTTTTGAACAGTATCTCATTCCAGACCTATGATGACTCCATGCCTGAGACCCTGAGCTCACCTCCATAGCCCTTGGACCTTGTTCCTCCAGCTACATCTAACTCTGTTGATCCACTGTGACCCTCTGAATGCAAGGCACCATACATAGCTATTATTAATACTCCTGTCTATGCACTCACTTGTCACCTTGAAGGCTCTGTTCAGTTTGCTTTGCAACTGTGTCCTGATGACAGCAAACTCCGTTCTGCTTCCACTGACTCCAATACAGCCAACCTCTCCGGAGTTCCCTTGGAGTATCATGATTTTGCAGATGTCTTTAGCAAAAGCAAGGCATCTCAGCTCCTGCCTCATTGTGAGTTTGATCTGAAGATTGATTTGGAAGAAGGCACTTCTCCCCCTATAGATACCATATACTCTCTCTCACAATTTGAACTTGAAGCACTCTGAACATTTCTTGATGAACACCTTTCCTCTGGTTTCATCTGCCCTTCATCCTCTGCTCATACCACTCTGGTTCTCTTCGTTTGTAAAAAGGACAGATCACTCTGCCTTTGCATGGATTTCCATAGACTGAACAAGATCACAAAGAAAGACTGCTAACCTCTTCCTCACATCTCTGATCTTCTTGATACACCTAGTTGTGCCCACATCTATATCAAACTTGACCTCTAGCATACCTACCACTTGGTCTATATTGCCGCTGGTGATGAATGGAAGACCTCCTTCCAGACACACTATGAATCATATGAATGGCTAGTTATGCCATTCAGCTTTACAAATGCTCCCAGGGCATTCCAGCAGTTTGTTGACTCTATCTTTGCAGATCTCCTTGATGTCTGTATCATCGTTTATTTAGATGATATCTTTATATTCTCTGAAGACTGAGCGAAGCATAAGAAGCATGTCTGGGAAGTCCTCCAACATCTCTGCAAGCATGGACTTTATGTGAAGCCCAAAAAGTGTGAGTTCTCTACTGACTCCACAGAATATCTTGGTTACTGGCTCTCTCTCTCCAGTCTCTCTATGTCTCCAGAGAAAGTGAAGGCTATTGTTGATTGGCCTGAATCTCAGAAAGTCTGGGATATCTAGTCCTTTCTTGACTTTGCTAACTTTTACCATTGCTTTATCTCCAACTACTCCAGACTTGTCATTCTGCTCACTTGCCTCACCTGCAAGAGCACCCTATGGAATTTCACTGACTCCTGTCGTTCTGCCTTTCATAGCCTCAAAAATGCATTTACTTCTGCCTCTGTTCTCACTCACTGGATCTCCAATATACCACTGATTGTTGAGACTGATGCCTCTAACTATGCTATCACTGGCATTCTGTCCACCCAATGTCTGGATGATGAGGTCCACCCAATTGTCTTTTGCTCCCACACTCTTTCTCCTCTGGAACTGAATTATAACACTCATGACAAGAAACTACTTGCCATTTATGAGTCCTTTTGGACTTGACAACATTATCTTGAAGGCTCCAGACCTCCGATCAACATAGTCACTGATCACAAGAACTTGGAATATTTCTCTACCAGCAAACTCCTTTCCTGCCATCAAGCCTGGTGGTCAGAGTTCCTTTTCTAGTTCAATATGGTCATCTGATTTTGCCCTAGCCACCTTGGTGCTAAACCTGATTCCCTCACTAGATGCTAGGACATCTATCCTAAAGAGGGGGATAGGGACTATGCTCATATCAATCTCCATAATCTCTACCCCATTTTCACTCATAAACAGCTTACATACTCCCTCTGGGCCACCTCCCTAGCAACTCCAGTCCTCCAGACTAGCACACTGTTTGACTTAGAATCCCTTCATTCTGATATTCTATCTGCACTCCCTTCCAATCCCATTGCTTTGCAGCATCTGTCCAATCCTGATGGTCGTTGGACTGCCAACTCAGAAGGTCTCCTATATCTAGACAATTGCTTATATATCCCAGACTACAATAACCTCTGCCTCCGAGTCCTCCAGTTCAAACATGACCATCTGCTCTCTAGACAATTCAGACAGAACAGGACCCTAGAGCTCATACGCTGAGAGTATACTTGGCCAGGCATCCAGACTTTTGTTAAAGACTATATTTCCTTATGTACAGTCTGTGTCCATGCTAAGACTCTACAGCATAAGCCCTATGGACTTCTGAAGCAACTCCCTATCCCTGACAAGCCTTAGAATTCCATTTCCATGGATTTCATTGAACAGCTCCCTGTTTCCTCCAGATACACTGCTATTCTTGTTGTTGTTGACTGACTATCCAAGCAATGCATATTCATTCTGACCAACGATAAGATAACATCTCCGGAGTTAGCAAAGCTCTTCCTCCTCCATGTATTCTCATAGCATGGAGTTCTCTCCCACATCATCTCTGACCACAGCTCTGAATTCATCTCCCACTTCTTCTGGTCTCTTAGAAAGGCTCTCAACATTTGGCTCCATTTCACCTCCAGATACCATCCAGAAGGCAATGGACAAACTGAACGGATGAATCAAACATTTGAATAGTATCTTCAGATTTATTGCAACTATCAACAGGATAATTGGTCTGAGCTTCTGCCCCTTGCAGAATTCGCCTATAACAATGCTCCAAATGCTTCCACTGGTGTCTCTCCATTCTTCACTAATAAGGGATACCATCTGAACATCTCTGTCCACCCTGAACATGACCTCATGTCTGCTCAAGCCCAAGAGTATTCTGTCAACCTAGAAGCCCTCCATTCATTCCTCCAAAAAGAGGTAGCCTCTACTCAGCAACTGTATCAAGGACCAGCAGACAAGAAGTGAACTCCAGCACCAGACTTTAAGGTTGGTGACCAGGTCTTCATCAAAGCCAAGTATTTCCACTCTACCTGACCATCTAAAAAGCTCTCTGAAAAGAACTTAGGTCCATATACCATTATTGCTCGAGCAGGCTTACTCTCTTTTACCCTTCAACTCCTCAAGTCTCTGAAGTCCATACACCCTGTTTTCCATGTCTCACAGTTGGAACCTGCAACTCTGAACACCATTCTGAACCGCATCCAGTCACCTCCACCTCCAGTCAAGGTGGATAGTGAACCAGAGTATGAGATCTCCAAAATTCTAGATTCAAAGATAGACCAATGCTGTAAGAATTGCAAGGTATTATACCTTGTTCAGTAGTCCAGATATGAAGGCACTGATGAAGAAACTTTGTGGTTGTTGGCTACTGAACTAGATCATGCATCAGAACTCATTGAGGAGTTTCATCTCTGTTACCCTAGCAAGCCCAGACTTCAATCCATTTGACCATTAATATATTACATAGTCCAATCACAAAGAGCAGCAGATCTACTATTTACACTAGGCAGTCCAACCCAGACCCTTCCTGTTATGCTTGGCCTAGGTAGAGATGAGCATAGCCCTTGAAGTGGTTCTGAATTGTTGGTCTTCAAGTAGAAGATATCTACCTCACAAAGTAGAGGACTTGGTCATAGTTTCTAGGTTCTGATGAAGTATAGTCGTCCAGTCACTCTGTAGAGCAAAGGCTGGAGAAACCAATGAATAGATTGACTGAGTATCGAAATATACAAGGGAGATCTAGCTTAGGGACTACTCAGTACAATGCACTGATCTAAATAGATATCAGAATGGTGCATAGACCAAGCTGTGTCTACTGTAGAATGAGTCACTATGAATCAGAAGGAGTCATAGTTATTGTATTGTAGCAACCATTGGGGCAAAGGGAATAGAGAGGACACGAGGTCTTTGAGAAGTAAGATCTAGAAGGGAAATAGTGTCTGATTGAAGAGAAAAAGAAACAAGATTATAGAAAGATTATCAGATGATTGGAAAAGGAAGAATCATGGAAAGATAAAGATGTAGCAAAGGGAATGGGGGATAAAATGTAACATTACCCCCTTAGTATAGTGAAAGTCATCATACTTTCAATATAATTGTTCATGGTTATAGCTGGGGGAACTAGTCATGTTTGTGATGGCTTCAGCATCATATAGGTCTGGGTCATAGTCTGAGCCTCCATACTGATCAGCATAGTCTGTCGGAGGAGGAGTGACATAGTCAATGTACATTGTGGTGATAGTAGTAGGAGGAAGAGGGGTGGTGGTGGAAAGAGTTGAGGATCCTATCAATGTCGAGGATTCATTCATCCAGGCTGAGACTTCCCATCCTGCATCAGCTTGATCAGATGGGGTAGGACTCAGCTCTCTCACTTCCAGTTCATCCACTTGGCATTGCATGCAGTCAATGCTCTGTTGAACTACTTGGGTAGTGTTTATGACAACTTCCATAGTTTCTCAGATGGTAGAAAGCATATGGTCAGTCATGGTATAGATTAACTGTTCTGGTGTGGGATGATATGACCTTTCAGAAGATGCAGAGCTGGATCTGGATCAGTGACTATGATGAGATGAAGAAGAGGATGAAGGGGGGGAATGAGCAGGGGATCATCTAGTAGTAGGGTGAAATGTGGGTCCATGTCCTGGAGTGCAATGGTGGCATTGGGGACAGATATATTTGCTATTGCTGGAGTAGAGAGAAGGAAGATGTCCTGGTTTCTGATGATGATAGTGAGGACAGGTATATTCCCTACAGTCTCTCTTCAAATGGCCAAGTCATTGGCAAACAAAGCATGCGTCTCGATAACAAAGATGATCTGGTTGTAGTGGAGGACCAGTCTGGGTATGCAATTGTTTGGCTAGTCTAGCTTGCTCTATCTGATTCATGGTCTGTAGGAATGCGGCTTCCTCATTTGGAGTAAGAGGGGCAGAGTTGGTGGAAGGAGTTGAAGGGATAGGGGGAGGGATCGGAATTGGAGAAGGAGAAATGGATGCAGGTGGTGAAGGTTCTTGTTCAGTTTGACGGTTGGCTTGTAATCATAAGGAGTGGTCAATATCCATAACCAGTTCTGACAGGTTCAACTGGTGTAATGTGTCAACAATGTTCCACTACAAGACAGCTAATCTATTAGAGAGAGTGGCGAAAATGATAGGTAAATCTTGTGGGGGAATAGGGTCTTGTTCAAAGATGTAGACTAGGGCATGGATGGCAGCATATTGGTTATAAGTGGTGAGCAACAACCCTAGGGCTGAGTCATCATCAAAATACACATCTAGAGCAAGGGCGAGTTGTGGATCTTCAAGATGGGAGACTAGGAATTCAAACGTATCCTCTTCAAGAGGAATGCAAAAGTCAGTGAATGGGGGTCGAGTAACATTGTGGAGATCATAGGTGTACATGGAGGAGGCATTGGAAGAAGTCATCATCATTTAGGAGGGGTAGCTTTGAGAGGGAACGTTTTTAGGTGAGCCTTCTTATAGGCTTCTAGAACAGCCTTGGCATTTCTTAAGTTCCATTCTGGCTCCCAGGAGTTGTCCTCTGGCGGATAGCCTTTCCATCAGATTAGATAGGATTGGTTATTAGACAGTCCTCAATGTTTTAATATCCGCTCAATTTCAAATTGTTCTTCCAAAGCGATGAGATCAGGAGAGGGTTTGGGAAAGTTTTCCCCATACATGCTGTTATTGCGATAGGGTGACAAGAGTGAAGCATGAAACATGGGGTGTATCTTCCATGTCTGTGGGAGTCAGAGTCTATAGGATAAGGGGGAATAGACTTGGGTGATAACAAAAGGTCCTTCTCGTTTGGGTGCAAATTTCGGGTTTTGTATGGAATGTCACAAGTTCCATGCTTCTAACCACACCTTTTCTCCTTTCTGGAAAGGTGTGAAATTCTTCGTTGTTTAGTTCTTCATTACTTGTTGCACTAAAGCATATACAGCTAGGGCTTCATCTCTAGCAAAAGTGAGGAGTCTAAGCCATTCTTCGACAGCTGGTAGGTCTGAGTCAGAAATAATGGAGGGAAGGGAACAAGGTTCATAACCCATCATGAGAAAGAAGGGTGATTTGTTCATAATGGAGTGAGGTCAGTGATTGTGGGTGAATTCTGCAAAAGTGATGTTCTCCGCCCAAGAAGTTGGGTTAGCTCCACAGTAAATTCTTAGATAAGTTTCTACTTCTTGATTAATCCGTTCTGTTTCCCCATCAGTCTGTGGGTGATAAGCAGTAGACAGTGAAAGGTTGTAGTTCAGAATTCATCCTAGCTCTTTTGCAAAAGCTAAGGCAAATTGTGGTCCTCTGTCAGAGATGATTTTATCATAGAGGCCAAAACAAGAATACACTTTCTTGAAGAAAAGTGCGGCGATATTCTCCACAGTGGCTGTTTTCTTAGTTGGGCATAGAATTACCCTCTTAGTAAGGCCATGGTCGACCATGATCAAAAGGGAATCAAAGCCATCGGAAAGAGGAAGATCAGTAATGAGATCACAAGAGACCTGTTGGAAGGGTCGAGAAGTGGAGGAAGGGATCAGAAGGAGGGGAGGGACAGTAGGATGGGTATTTGATTTATTCTGCTGGCAAATGGCACAGCTGTCAACATAGTTACAGATGAAAATTGCAAGGCCCAGCCACCAGAATTTGGAGGTGACCATCTGGAAAGTCTTAAGCACACCAGGATGACTAGTAGTAGCATGGTCATGTGATCGAGCGACAACATCACATCAAAGAGAGAGATCATTTGGGATGTAGACACAGTGTTGATAGGTTAAAACACCTGCATCATACTGCCAATCAGAAAGGCATGAGCAAAAATGAGCAGGGACCTCCTCAGTGGGAGCATGAAGGGCATCGAGAACAACTGGATTAGAAGAGAAGAAACAGGCAATCTTGGAGGAAAGTTCAGTGTTGATAAGCGACACGAAAAGATCAGAAGGGAGAAGAGTGATGTTTTCATTGTCAGAGGGATCAGTGGGAAGATGGTCAGGACGATGGGATAGAGCATCAGGTGTGGTAAGAGTTCGACCAGCAATATGGGTAAGCTGGAGGTCATAGTCTGCGAGATCTAAAAGCTAGCAAGCTTGGCGACAATTTAACTTCTAGGGTTGACAGAAATACGTCAAGTTCTTGTGGTCGGTAAAGACCTGGATGGAATGAGGAGATCCATGAAGGAAATGCTTCCAGGTGGATAATGTGTGAATGATCACTAAGAGTTCTCGATCATAAACATCATAATTATGCTCAGCAGGAGAGAAGGTCTGGGAAAGATAGCCATAAGGGTGCCAGGCTCCATTTATATCTGTCTGCAACAGTACTCCTTCTGACACATAGAGGGAAGTATCTGTGGCAATTGCAAAGGGTTTTGAGTAGTTGGGGAGTTGGAGAACTGGCTGTGAAAGGAACATGGTTTTCAGAGTAGAAAAAGCAGTTTCACATTGTCCTGTCCATTCCCAAGGGTGGTTTTTTTTAGTTAAATCAAGAAGTGGTCAAGCAATGTTGGAAAAGTGAGGGAGGAATTGGTGGTAAAAGTTTGCGAAACCTAGAAAGGATCACATATCACATACTCGTTTTGGCATAGGCCAATCTTGAATCCCAGCTAGTTTCACTGGATCCAT
>JBBPKO010000512.1:0-11267 GCA_038089295.1 Xerocomus amazonicus
GGAAGGGAAGAAACGGGGATATGAGGCAAGAGAACAATCTATGCCTAGAATGGAAACAGCGTCCGGATCGTGAGATAAACGTATAAGATCATGGAAAGGTTATCATATGGTCAAAAGAAGGAGTATTCGGGAAAGATAATCGGGTATGGGGTAAACGAAGAAGAAAACGTAACATGATCTGTCCATATCTTGAGGTCAGACCTATCAAGTAGATGATGTCACCATTCTCTAAGGGCATGGACAATGGCTAACAGCTCCTTGTTGTAAATGGGGTAGTTACATTTGGTGAAGTCTAGGAAGTGGGAGTAAAAGGAAGCTGGCCTCCAATTACCATTGGGCTGTTTGTATGACAGGACTACACCTGAGGCAATATCAGAGACATCACATTTGATGTACACTGGCTTGTTTTAATCAGGATATATAAGGAAGGGAGCGGATGAGACAATCTCTTTTAACTTGTCAAACATGACTTGCTGTTGATTTGTCCAGTTAAAGGGTATGTCTTTCAGAGTTAAGTCATTCAAGAGTCATGTCACAGTGGCAAAATCCTTGATGAACTTTCAGTAATAATTTACAAGGCCTAGAAAACCTTACAACTGCTTTAGCATGGTAGAGACAGGCCAGTGTGCAATCCCATCAGTCTTTCCTTTCTGCATTTCTACTCCATCTTTTGAGACAACCATGCCTAGATAGTCCACTTTTTCTTGGTTAAAGTGGCACTTACTGGGCTTCAGATATAGGTCATTCTCTTTCAACCTTCTTAGTACTTCACCAACTACTTCCATATGCTCTTTCTCACTTTTTCCTTTCATGAAGATCATGATGTCATCAATATAGATCACCACCATGGCATATATATCAGAGAAGATGTCATTCACCATGTTCTAGAACATCCTAGGTGAATTACACATGCCAAAGTACATTACAACCAGCTTGTAGGAGCTGATCAGCATTGTGAATGCTCTCTTCCATTCATCTCCTTCTTTTATATGCATGTTGTTATATCTCCACCATAAATCCAATGTAGTGAAATGATCAGTGCCCTTCAGGTGGTTGATCAGCATTGATATTAATGGCAATGGGTAGTTGTTCTTGATGGTGTTTTTGTTGAGATATCAGTAATTGATGACCATGCACTTTTCACCATCTTTCTTTGGAATGAAGAAGACTGGAGATGTTTGCAGAGATTTTGATGGGTGAATATATCCTTTCTTTAAATCCTTATTGATGAAAGTATGAACTTCTTCTATCTCATTATCTAATAGGGGCATGATGTACCCCTTCTTTGGAACAAAGTCAGCTTTGAGGTCTACCACATGGTCCCATGGTTTCCTGGTTGGCATCCTTTCTGATTCTTGTTGTGAGAAAATGTCCAGGTACTGCCAGAAGTCCTACAGGACTTGTTTCTTCAAATCCATCTCTTCTTCTTTACTCATTCTCTGGATCTGGGTTTTTGGTTATACTCAGCAGTGGTCAGAACATCAGGGGAAGGACAGTTTCTTGCAGACCTAATCCATGTCTGGATTATGACATTTGAGCCAGTCATAGCCTATGATCATATCTTGTTATCCCAGCATGGACAGAAAAGCTTCTATGGCTTTAGTAAGCTTGTCACCATTCAACTCTTCTATGACTATGGTGAGATACACCTTTTCTGTCACCTTTCTGATCAGTTGTTCAGTTCCATTGGCATTGAGAACTAGCACAGCCTTATCAAGTTTCAGTATCTGAAGACCTTGCTTCTTTGCAAAGTCATTATTAATGAAAGTATACATTGTCCCAGAATCAAGCAATGCTTCGACTATTCCAATTTTAATCCATCAAGCAATTTCATTATGTATGATATATCCATAGATCATCAGCATCAATTGGAATTCAGGTTCATTGTTGACAATTATTGTATGCATTGCTACTGGGGCTTCAAGGGTTTTATAAATACTAGACAGACTCTCAGTATTACTAGACATAATTTTAGACTTTCCTTTGTTGGGAAAATCAAGCATGATATTATTGTTGGTCACCACACTCTTTCAAGATGCCCCCTCACCAAATGGTAAATCTGCAGAAAACAGTACATAGTAGCTAGAACTGGTACTACTAGTGTTTGAGGATGGCTCTAGAGAAACTAATTCTATGATTTCTGCTTCTGTTATAATACCACTACTTTATTTCACCAAAAGGAACACTTTCATGTACTACACTTAGTTATCTCCACTATTCCTTACTCTTTCCTCGATACTTCATAAACCTTTTGACTTTAGTTGGCTACACCTGGTACCAACTGCTTATTTAGATCACTCCAGACACTAGGATGTATAGCATCAACTGTAGTAAGGCCTGTGCATAGTAGATCTATTATATAAATAAGTAGGAACATGTACTAGACACTCCAGTCTAATCCATTTGTACTTTTATTGGCATTCAGTCTCCTGGACTTGAGCTACAGAGTATTAAGGACAAGTCTCACCCTGATTTCATCTCATTTATCCATCCTTCACTCTATCTCTTACTAGTCTTGATGGAATACTGTAAGATTGTCCAGCCAGTGTGGAACTATTAGTTCTTGAGGCTTAAGGTCATAACAGTTTTAGTCAAGAAAGGATACATCCTACAGATGCTTGCTTTCTTTTCCTCTACAGGTATAGGGACAAAAAATTTTGAAATGGAAAAGGAGTCCATTTCATGAATGCTATCAGTATCAGGAATGGAAAAATCAAAAATACAGGTACAAGTACTATAATGCAGTGTCATTGGAACAGAGGGAAAAACTAAATTGTCAGAAATATTGCCCAATCTACTCACACCTCGAAAGTGAGAGGTCTTTACTCTTTTAAAGACTCTTTTGTCTTCTCTTCTTGTGCATCTTCTTCATCCAGCATCTTGGAATGTGCTGCTTCTCCTTCTTCCAGAACTTCAAAATGGGAACTGATGACTCTCACCTTGATAATCTTCCCTGTTGGACAATCTCAAGCTATGTGTCCTTGCTTCTTGCAATTGTAGCACTGCCATAGGGCTGGGCATTCTCTAGCTTGATGTCCCTTCTTGTCACAATTGGGATATGGCTGAAATTGCTATTGTGCCTCTATATCCATGGGCATGCTCCAGCCTAGCTGAGTGCCTACTGCCGTGAACTTAGGTTTAGGCTACCAATACAGTAGGTTCTCCTTTCATTCTCCTCTTTTGAATTGCATGCATTCAAGGTGCTCTCCCATCTCTTGATATGCATTAAGGGTGTTGCTGAACAACATGTCTCCCTTATTTTCCAGAATAGTTATATAGACCTTATAGTCCACTGTCTTGTGTAGCATATGAACAGCATGCTCATCAGGAACATTAAGATCTTCTTTGAGGAACTAGAATTCATTCAGGAACTCCATGATCTTCCTACCATTCTGACAGAGTTTGTCTAGCTTGGCAAATGCCTCTTCTGCATATTCTGCAATTCAGAAGTACTTCTCTATGTCTATTTGGAGCTCATCCCATGTCTTCCATTTTTGGCTCTTGAGACACTGCTGGATGTGGAGGTGGACATAGAGTGTGGCTTGTCCTTTCATTGTTATGACCTTATGCCTCAAGAACTAATAGTTCCACACTGGCTGGACAATCTTACAGTATTCCACCAAGACTGGCAAGAGATAGAGTGAAGGATGGATAAATGAGACAAAGATGGAGTGAGACACTTCCTTAATACTCTGTAGCTCAAGTCCAGGAGACTGAATGCCAACAAAAGTACAAATAGATTAGGCTAGAGTATCTGGTACATGTTCCTACTTATTTATATGATAGATCTATAGTGCACAGACCTTACTGTGGTTGATGCTGTGCATCCTAGTGTCTGGAGTGATCTAAATAAGTAGTTGATACCAGGTGTGGCCAACTAAAAGCAAAAATGTTATAAAGTGTGAAAGAAATGATAAAGAATAGTGAAGATAACTAAGTGTAGTACATAAAAGTGTACATTTTGGCGAAATAAAGTAGGGGTGTTGTAACACTACCCCCCCTTTTATGGCAGAAGTCCCTACTGCCAATATATCTGGAAGGAGGTAACTTCTACTACTTTATCCACCCTAATTTCTATGGAGTCTTTCTTACACCAAGGGCTAAATAGTCTAGGGTAAGGCTCAGTGACAAGGTAGTGCAGTTGGCAAAAAAAGAATAAATGAAAAAAGAAAGAAGTAGAAAGAAAATTCTGTATATAATTTACATAGTAGGAATTTCCCAACCAGTACCAGTTCCCCATACTGCTGCTGTTGAGCTATTGGTCCCTCATGAGTGTCCTACATTAGATTGTATTTCAGGACCTAGAATCTGAAATGAAGTCTCTACTATACTAAGTAGTGGACAGAGTCCTGTGGTGGAAGTGTCAATACTGATACTGAAACTGATAACTGACAGATACATGATAACCCCAACAAAGAGGTCACTGGGTGAGTAAAGATGAAACAGATCCTGAGAGATGGACAAGCCACAGCCAGTCCCTTAATGCAGGATAATGGGAGACTACCCTTGGCAAGTAGGAGTCTGAGGATACCTCACTGGCCTGGAGTGAAATCCAGTGAATGTCTTAAGGGTTACTGGGGACTTTGTGTGAATATCTTCAAGTAAACAAGACTGGGGTTACCAGTCAAGTTCCTGGGGTTTATATATTAATGGTATCTATGCACAGACCAAGCTATGCTAGATTAATTAAGGTTCTGGTAAACGATGAGTATGATATGTGTTATGATCTATTCCCATTTTTACCTAGACCTTACCAATTCCCATTCCTTGATCTTTCCTTTCTCAATTCTAGGATACTCTTTCCATTGCCTTGACCAACTTTCTCATTAAATGGATGCTATTCCTCTTCTAGGCTTCACTTCTAGAAGGCCTCATGTTCCTCTCTACTTCCCTTGATTGATTGATACCATGATACACTAGTCATGACTCACTCTGAATCTGTATGACTCATTCCATGGCAAGCATAGCTTGGTCCATGCATCAATCCAATACCTATTTAGACTCACACCATGTACTATAGCTCTCTAAGCTAGATCTCCCTTATATTACTCAAAACGTATCTCAAGCAATCCATCGGTTTCTCTTGCCCTCAGCCCAGCTGTTTGATGAGATGACTATGCTTCACTCTGAACCAATATCTTTGAACTTAAACCCTTCAACTTGTGAGGCATTGATACCTTCTATGTGAAGACTGAACCAGATTTCTTCAAGGGCTATGCTCATCTCTATCCAGGCCAAGCATAACAAAAGATCTAGCTTCTTCTTGTAGTGCCACCATCATTGTGTGTGCACCACCACTTCCACCATTACTGAATGACTTCTACCGGGTCTCTATTACACATTACATGTTACGATTTCCTTAGCGTTACACCAAGTAGTCATTCTCGGCACGGTTTACCGTCTAACATTCATTGTCTTAACCCTATCCTTTGTACACCCCACCCTGCTGGTAGTTGCCTATACCATCCTAGCCATTCCCCTTATCCGCTTGGCAGTCCTTATGGCAGGACCCTTATGTGTTTCTCCTATCTTGCGTCTTGTATTTTGTGTGCCAGACTGGTAAGCCCTTGCCCCATGTCCATTTGTAATATTACCCTTCACCTATGGGATACCCTTTGCCCTATTCCCCCTTTGGACTGTCTCCTCTTCTCACATATGCTTCTCTTCTCTACAGCAGCTTCTACGCTTCTCTGCTGCGGATGTACTTCTCTTCTTCTCTGCAGCATGCTTCTTACTACGCATGCTGCTTCCCTTCTGACAGATGACAATTCTCATACAAACCCTTGACCCAGGGTCATTGGCAGTTCCATATATGTACTAGCATAGCTTGGTCTGTGCACCGATACTTACAGTATAAGTACGTACGTACACGAGGGGAATGTCCCTCATCCTTATTCTCATCTTTACAGGGTTAGGCTTAGGAACCTAACTCAATACTATTCTCCCTTATCGTTCCCTTGGATCCTATCATCTACGACCTCCATCCTGGAACCTATCCTCTGAGATCCCCTTTGGAATATGCCATCTGAAGGTCTCCAAATACTGGGATATAGTTAAGTCATATCCAAGACGATCAATGTTGACGTCTTTCCGTCTCAAGGAGATAGCCTCGTAACATTATGAGGCTAATGATCTCCTTCCCCTTCTTCTACTTCTCTCAATGAAGCTATGGATAATGAGGCTCCTTCTACTAATGAAGACCTCAATTTAGATCCCCTTGATGATGATACTGCCACTTTAATGCAGCAGCTTTCCCAGTTATCATCCCCATTGATTGTTCATCCAAGAACTCCTTCTCCCCCACCACTATCTTCTACCCTCCCCCCACTCTTATGATGAGCAAGGATGTCCATATCCACTAGACCCATTGAGCTTCACCTCAACACTCCAGAAGAATATAATGGAAGCTCTCATACTGTAGCTGATTGGCTTAGCAGTGTCCAAATGTACCTTTTTGTAAATAAGAAGGTTTACAACAATGATGATAAGCAAGTAGCATTTGCACTATCTTTTATGAAGAAAGGACCAGCCAAGACTTGGGCAATGGTCATTCAAAATGCAGCACTAGATGCCAACACTTTTGGAATGTTTGCCGATTTCAGCATGAAGTTTAAGGCAGACTTTGAACATTCAGACCTGAAACACCAGGTGCTGGGATGGCTTACCACCTATCACATACAAAGAGACAATGACTTGTCAAACTACATCAACATGTTCAAAATGAAAGCTGTTCAGGCTGAATTAAAAGAAACTTCTGATGCAGTAGTACTAATTTCATACTTTGCCACAGGAATTCCTCCTCCATTGATGTGCTGAATCCAATCCATGGATACAGTCCCTGATAAAATTAGTGATTAGTATGCAAAAGCCACTCACTTCAAAATGCAATGGGAACTAGCCAATTGAATCGAAAAGTAACATTCCCATTCCACCACCTATACCCCACCCTTCCATCACACTACCCCTTCCACCATGCCAAAAGACCCAAATGCCATAGACATAGATGGATTAACTATGGATCAAGTCACAGAACATAGATGACAAGGTCTTTGCTTCAGGTGTCACACACAAGGACATCTCTCCAAAGATTGGCCAACCTGTAAAAGGTGACCTGAAAGGAAGGAAATATGAAAAGTGGAGGTGGAAGAAAAGAGAGAGGAAGAACAAGATGTGGAAGAAGAGACAGTGGGCTTACTGACCACTTGCCTCTTTGTCCCAAAGGATTTTTAAATGGGAAGACTGCTATGACATCAGTACTTTCCATTTCCAAAGTAACTTGTGCCTCTGTACTGTTACAATTTTCTATAGTGTTACACTAATGGATCCTAATTGGCATGCTCTACTGTCTTTTCTTCATCATCCTAATCCTATCCTTCATCTGCCCCACTCCACTGGTAGTCACTTATATCCTCCTGGCCACTCCTCTAGTATACTTGTCAGTCCTCACAGCAGAACCCCTATGCATTTCCCCTTTTGCTCGACTTTCGTCTCATGTCCTGGACTGGTAAGCCCTTGCCCCATGTCTTATTATGGTATCCTCTTTGCCCTGTTCTGCCACGGGCCATCTTCTTTTCTTCTTCCATATCCTTCTCTTCTGTATAGCATGCTTCTCTACTGTGCATGGTATGCTTCTCTTCTCTGCAGCATACTTCCTGCTGCAGACAACACTTCTTCCTTCCCACAGATGACCATTCCCATACAACCCTTGACCCAGGGTTATGGACTACTAACATATATGTATATACATAGCTTGGTCTATGCACCATTACCTATAGTATAAGTACATATATACATGAGGGGAATGTCCCTCATCCGTATTCTCACCTTCACAGGGCTAGGCTTAGGAACCTAGCTCAATATCTATCTTCCTTTATCGTTCCCTTGGATCCTGTCATCTACAACCTCCATCCTGGAACCCTCTCTGAGATCCCCCTTGGAATACACCCTCAGAAGGCCTCCAACCCCAGGATATAGCTAAGTCATATCCAAGACAATCAATGTTGACATCTTTCCGTCTCAAGGAAGTAGACTTGTAACATGTACTGGTAGCAGAATGACGATTGAAATCATTACGTTTACCTCTCCAACTTATTGTCACATAAGAAACTTTAAAAACCATCGAAACCTCTGCCTTAATAGATTCAGGTGCAGAAATCTCCTGCATAGACCATCACTTCACTCAAAAGCACAAGATTCCTCTTAAAAGACTTGCTCACCAAATTATTGCTAGGAATGCTGACCAATCCCACAATACCACTGTTCACTTCTCTACCTCTCTATATATCAAGATAGGAGGACAGACACAGAAAATCAGGTTCTATGTCATGAACTGTGGAAAAGAAAATGTCATCCTAGGAGCGCCATGGTTAGAATGAACCAACCCTATCATTGATTGGAAACAAGGGACAATTACCATCAGTGAATCTCTTGATAAATCCCTCAATCTCTACCTAGAACATGTAGGCACACAAGCCTCCTATATGACCAAAGGAAAATCAAAAATGGAAACCCTCCCCTTTGGACCACATAGTCCTTGATGACATTGAAGTTAAAGAACTGAACCGATATCTCAATGAAGAAACCCTAGAAAAGCTTGTTGATTGCCAGCTAGATTTTTACACCATTGCTACCCTCCATCATATGAGAGGATGAATGGTCATTAAACTGTGAATAGCCAAAATAGTGGCAAAACTTACTCAATCCACTGAATTAGCTATTGTTATAGAAAAAGCAAAGCCAAAAGTGACCCTTCCCCTGGAATACAAAGAATTTGCTTCTGTCTTTTCAAAAGAAGCAATAGAACATATTCCCCCACCCTAACCCTATGATCATGCACTTCACATGAAAGAAACCTTTGTTTCAAAAATCTCCAAGATATATCCTCTTTCTCCAGACGAGCAACAAGCTGTAGATGATTTCATTGACAAGCACCTCCAGACAGGAAAGATTCATCCTTCTAAATCCTCTCAAGCATCTCCATTCTTCTTCGTTAAAAAGAAGGATGGAGGCCTTCACCCTTGCCAAGATTACCAATATGTTAACAAACACACTATTCCAGATGCATACCCCCTCCCCTTTATCTCTGACCTCATATCTAAACTCAAAGGGGCCTCTCATTTCACCAAGTTTGATGTACATTGGAGATACAACAATGTATGAATCAAAAACAGTGATGAATGGAAAGTGGCCTTCATCACCCACTGAGGCTTATTTGAACCAACTGTAATGTTCTTTGGCCTCTCAAATTCTCCTGCCACCTTCCAGTGATTCATGAATGATTCCTTTTGAGATATGATAGTGGAGGAATGGCTGATCATTTATATGGATGACCTCCTTATCTTTTCCACTTCCACACCAGAACATGAACAATGAACAAAACATGTTCTCCAATGAATGAAGGAACTCAACTTATATCTTAAGCTCAAGAAATGCAAATTCAACATCTCTGAGATGGAATACCTTGGTATGATCATTAAAAATGGTGAACTTGCCATGGATCCTGTCAAATTGGCAGACATTCAAGATTGGCCCACCCCAAAGCAAGTCTGTGACATACAATCCTTCCTCAGATTCACTAACTTCTACCAACAATTTCTCCCTCATTTCTCCAACATCACTCGACCTCTTCTTGACCTCACAAAAAAAGACCACCCTTGGGCATGGATGTTACACTTGGCCCAGGTAGGGACGAGCATAGCCCTTGAAATAGTTCTAAATTGTAGGCCTTCGAGTTGAAGGTATCTGCCTTACAAAGTGGAGGACTTAGTCATAGTTCTGGGTTCTAGTGAAGCATCATTGTCCAGTCACTCTGCAGGGCAAAGACTGGAGAAACCAATGGATAGATCAATTGAGTATTGAAGTATACAAGAGAGATCTAGCTTAGGGAATACTTGGTACAATGCACTGTTTTAAATAGGTATCAAGATGATGCACAGACCAAGCTGTGTCTGCTGTGGAATGAGTCACTATGAGTCAGAAGAAGTCATAGCCATCATATTGTAGTGACCATCAGATCAAGGGAATAAAGAGAACATGAGGTCTTCAAGAAGTAAGACCTGGAAAGAAAATAGTGTCCGATCAAGAGAAAAACAAATAAGATGATGGAAAGACTATTAGGTGATCAGAAAGGGAAGAATCATGGGAAGATAAAGATGTGGTCAAAAAGGAAGAAAATAAAACGTAACATTACCCCCTTAGTATGTTGAAAGTCATTGTACTTTCAATATAATTGGGAGTGGTTATAGCCAGGGGATCCTGTTAAGTTTGCATCTGCTTCAGCATCATATGGATCTGGCTCATAGTCTAGGTCTTCATATTGATCTGCATAGTCCATCATCAGAGGGGTGACATAGTCAAGGGGGGAGGTAAAGGAAGGAACAATAGATCTGATCAATGTTGATGATTCGTTTGTCCAAGCTGGAACTCCCCATCCTGCATCAGCTCGATCAGATGGGGTGGGACTAGGCTCTCGTGCTTCCAGTTCATCTACTTATCATTGCATCCAGTCAATGCTCTGTTGAACAGCTTGGGTAGTGTTCATGACGACTTCTGTAGTTTCTCAAATAGTAGAAAGCATGCAGTCAGTCATGGTATTGATTAACTGTTCTGGTGTGAGATGATATGACCTTTCAGAAGATGAAGAGCTGGATCTGGATTGGTGACTACGACGAGATGAAGAAGAGGATGAAGGAGGAGAATGAGCAGGGGATCATCTAGTAGTAGGACAAAATGTAGATCCATGTCCTGGAGTGTGACGATGGCATCAGAGACAGATATACTCGGTATTGTGAGGGCAAAGGGAAGGAAGATGTCCTGGTTTCTGGCGATGATAGTGAGGGCAGGTGTACTCCCTGCAGTCTCATTTCAAATGGCCAAGCCGTTGGCAAACAAAGCATGCATCTCGGTAATGTGGATGATCTGGTTGTAACTGAGGACCAGTCTGAGCATGCAGTTACTCAGCTATTCTTGCTTGTTCTATCTGGTTCATGGTCTGTAAGAATGTGGCTTCCTCATTTGGAGTAAGAGGAGATGAATCAGCAGAAGGGGTAGGAGGAACAGGAGGAGGAATTGGAAGGGGAGAAGAAGAAAGGGATGTAGGTTGCAATGATTCTCGTTTAACCTGACGATCATCTTGTAATCACAGAGAATAATCAATATCTGCAATCAGTTTGGATAGGTTCAGTTGGTGAAGTATACCAATGATGTTCCACTGGAGAGCAGCTAATCTAGTAGAGAGAGTGGTGAAGACAGCAGGCAAGTCTTGCAGG
>JBBPKO010000513.1:9552-19566 GCA_038089295.1 Xerocomus amazonicus
GCGGTGATTGTGAGTGAATTTAGTGAAGGTGATATTCTCTACCCAGGAAGTTGGGTTAGCTCTGCAGTAGATTCTTAGGTAAGTTTCTACTTCTTGATTAACTCATTCCGTTTCTCCATCAGTCTGTAGGTGATATGTGGTGGATAGTGATAGGTCATAATTCAGAATCTGTCCTAGCTCTTTTGCAAAAGCTAAGGTGAATTGTGGTCCTCTGTCTGAGATGATTTTATTGTAAAGACCAAAGCGAGAATACACTTTTTTGAAGAAAAGTGCAACAATGTTTTCTGCAGTGGCCGTTTTCTTGGTCAGGCATAGAATTACCCTCTTAGTAAGGCCATGATCGACCACGACCAAGAGAGAATCAAAACCATCAGAGAGGGGAAGATCGGTGATAAGATCACAAGAGAGCTACTGGAATGGTTGAGAGGTGGAGGAGGGGATTGGGAGGAGAGAGGGAACAGTTGTATGGGTGTTCGATTTATTCTGTTGGCAAATAGCACAACCGTTGACATAATTGCAAACAAAAATGGCGAGGCCTGGCCACCAGAATTTGGAAGCAACCATCTGGCGAGTCTTAAGAATTCCAGGATGACTAGCAATAGCATAATCATGTGAATGAGTGACAACGTCTAGGTGGAGGGAAAGATCATTCAGGACATAAACCTGATGTTGATAGATCAAGATACCCACATCATATCACTAATCAGAGAGGCAGGAACAAAAGTGAGCAGGGACTTCTCCAGCAATGGCATGGAGGGCATCAAGGACAACAGGATCAGAGGAGGAGGAGTGGGCAATCTTAGAGGAGAGTTTGGCGTCGATGAGTGAGACAAAAAGATCGGACGGAAGGAGAGTGACATTTGTATTGTCAGTAGGATTGGGAGGAAGATGGTCTGGATGACGAGACAGAGCATCAGGTGTAGTAAGAGTTCATCCAGTGACATGGGTGAGCTGAAGATCATAGTCAGTGAGATCAAGGAGCCAGCAAGCCTAGCAACGGTTCAATTTCTGGGGTTGATGAAAATACGTCAAGTTTTTATGGTTGGTAAAGACCTGGACAGGATAAGGGGATCCTCAGAGGAAATGCTTCCAAGCAGATAGTGTACAAATGATCACTAGAAGTTTGCAATCATAAACATCATAATTCCATTCAGCAGGAGAGAAGGTTTGAGAGAGGTATCCGCACAGGTGCCAGGCTCCGTTGATATCTGTCTGCAACAATACTCCTCCTGATGCGTAAAGCAAAGCATCAGTGGCGACTGTGAAGGGTTTCGAGTAATCTGGGAGTTGGAGAACTGGTTGTGAAAGAAACATGGTTTTTAAGGTGGAGAAAGCAACCTCACACTGTTCCATCCAATCCCAAGGATGGTTTTTCTTAGTCAGATCAAGAAGAGAGTGGGCAATATCAGAGAAGTGAGGGAGGAATTGCTGGTAAAAATTGGCGAACCCTAAGAAGGATCACACATCTCATACTCGTTTTGGTGTAGGCCAATCTTGAATCCCAGCTAACTTTACTGGATCCATGGCAAGCTCGCCATTCTTGATGATCATCCCAAGGTATTCAACTTCCAGGATGTTGAACTTGCATTTCTCTAATTTCAAATATAAATCTAGTTCCTTCATTCATTGGAGGACTCGCTTAGTCTGTAGTTTATGTTCTTCTGGGGAGGCGGAGAAAATGAGGAGGTCATCCATGTAGATGATCAACCATCCTTCCACAATCATATCTTGGAAAGAGTCATTCATGAATCATTGGAATGTGGCAGGAGAATTGGAAAGACCAAAGAACATTACTGTCAGCTTGAAGAGTCCTTGATGGGTGATGAAGGCTGCCTTCCACTAGTCTCCTTCTTTGATTTGTACATTATTATACTCCCATCATACGTCAAACTTCATGAAATGAGATGCTCCCTTCAACTTAGAAATAAGATCAGAGATAAGAGGAAGGAGATAGGCATCTCAGATGGTATGTTCATTGACATATCAGTAATCTTGGCAAGCTTGGAGACCACCATCCTTCTTTTTAATGAAGAAGAAGAGAGAGGCTTGGGGGGATTTCGACAGGTGAATCTTTCCAGTTCAGAGGTGTTCATCAATGAAGTCATCTGTGGCTTTTCGTTCATCTGGGGAAAGGGGATATATCTTAGAGATTTTGGGTAAAAAAGTCTCCTTCATATTAAGTGCGTGATCATAAGGTCTGGAAGGAGGAACATGTTCGGTTGCTTTCTTGGAGAAGACAGAAGCGAATTCTTCATATTCTGAAGGTAAGGTAGCCTTTGGTTTAGCCTTTTCTGTGGCAATTGCTAGCTCAGTAGATTGGGTTACTCAAGCTACAATTCTGGAGATCTTTGGGTTGATAGCCATCCTTCCCTTCATTCGATGAAGGGTAGTGATGGTATAGGAATCCAGCTGTCAGTCAACTAGCTGTTCTGGGGTATTGTGATCCATATAGTGGTTTAGTCTGTTGAGTTCGATATCATCAAGGATTACATGTTCTGGGGGAGAGGGTTCTTTCTTAGGCTTCCCTTTGGTCAGGTAGGAAGCTCGTGCCCTGACATGTTTGAGGTAGAGGTCAAGGGATTTATCAAGGGACTTATCAATAGCAATGGTTCCTTTCTTCCAGTCGATGATCAGATTGGTTCACTCCAACCAAGGTGCGCTAAGGATTATGTTCTCTTTTCCACAGTTCATAACATAGAAAAGTACTTTCTGTGTCTGTTCTTCTATCTTCATGTAGAGCAAAGTGGAGAATCTGATGGTGGTGTTGTGGGATTGATCTGTGTTCCTGGCGATGATTGGTCGGGCAAGTCATTCTAAGGGGATCTGGTGTTTCTTGATGAAGAGGTGGTCTATACAGGATATCTCCACTCCAGAGTCTATGAGAGCTGAGGTTTCAACAGTTTTCAAAGTTTCCTGCATTACGATGAGTTGGATAGGCAACTTCAAAGATTTAGTGCATTGTTCAGCTACAAGTACAGGGGAACAGGTAACTTTGAAAGTGGAGGATGCTGATGTCAAAGCAGTCCTCCCATCTAAAAATCCTTTGGATCAAAGAGTCTGGTGGACAAAGAGCCCACCGTTTCTTCATTCACTCCTTCTTCAATCTCTGCTTTCTCCTCTCTCTCTATCTTTCATATCTCCTTCTTTTCAAAATATCATTTCCTGATGAGACAATCTTTGGATATGTATCCTTGCACATGACAGTTAAAACATAAGCCTCATCATCTAGGCTCTTCGACTTGGCTGGTGGTCAAGCAGTCTACATCCATAGCATTTGGGTCTCTTTAAGTGGAAGACGGAGTGGATCAACAGAAGGAGGGAGAATAGAGTATGGTAGAATGGGAGTGTTGCTTCTCGATTCAATCTGCTAGCTTCCATTGGTTCTTAAAGTGATTGGCTTTGTCATACCATTCACTGATCTTGGTTGGGACGGTATCCATAGATTGGATTCATCACATCAAAAGGGGGGGAATTCCAGCAGTAAAATATGAGATTAAGACTGTAGAGTTGTCAGTTTTGTTTAGTTCGGCCTGGACTGCTTTCATCTTGAATTGATTTATATAATGTGCCAGGTCTTGGTTTCTTCTTATGTGATAGATGGTAAGCCACTCTAGTGCTTGGTGTTTCAAATCGGAATGTTCAAAATCTTTCTTGAACTTTGTAACAAAGTCAGAGAATTTTCCAAAAGTCAAGGCACTTAAAGCCTGGTTCTGAAAGACCGTAGCCCAAGTTTTGGCTGGTCCTTTCTTCATAAAAGATAAAGCAAAAGCAACTTGCTTATCATCATCGTCGTAGATCTTCTTATTAACAAGAAGATAGATTCTTACACTGCTAAGCCAATCGGCTGCAGCATTGAGACTACTGTTATATTCCTCAGGGGTGTTTAGCCGAAGCTCAACAGGTCTGGTAGAGGAAGTCATTCCAGCTCATTGAAGAGAAGAGGGAATACTAGAGGGAAGTGAAGGAGGAGAAGGAGTGAGAGTTCTGGGATGAGCATTTGAGGGGACTGGCAACTGGGAGAGTTGCTGGGTAAGATTGGTAGTATCGTCATCAAGGGGATCTAAGTTGAGGTCCTCGTCAGCAGAGTGAGCCTTGTCTTCAGTAGCTTCATCTGGAGTATCTGGAGTGGGGGATCGTTTACCTCTGATGGCAAGGTAGAGCACAGAGAAGTGGGGGATGGTCAGATTTGCTATGGTGGAGGGAGGGGGGCACACACAATGGTGGTGGTGCTATCAGAGAAGAAGCTAGATCTTTTGTTACACTTGGCCCAGGTAGGGATGAGCGTAGCCCTTGAGGTAGTTCTGAATCATTGGCCTTCAAGTAGAAGGTATCTGCCTCATAAAGCGGAGGACTTGGTCATAGTTTTGGGGATCTAGTGAAGCGTAGTCGTCCAGTCACTCTGTAGAACAAAGGCTGGAGAAACCAATGGATAGATCAACTGAGTATCAAAATATACAAGAGAGATCTAGCTTAGAGACTATTCGGTACAATGCGCTGATCTAAATAGGTATCGGGATGGTACATAGACCAAGCTGTGTCTGCTACGGAATGAGTCACTATGAGTCAGAAGGAGTCATAGCCATCATATTGTAGCAACCATCGGATCAAGGGAAATAGAGGGAACACGAGGTCTTCAAGAAGTAAGACCTAGAAAGGAAATAGTGTCCAGTCAAAGGGAGAAAGAGACAAGACCCTAGAAAGACTATCGGATGACTGAAAAAGGAGGAATCGTGGAAAGGTAAAGAAGTAAAGTAAAAGAAGAAGATAAATTGTAACAATCCTCTCTATGTCAGCTGTTTCTCTCTTTCTTTCACAATGGATCACTGCCACTATCCAGTTCCATGTCCAACAACAATGATTGACTGGTCTCTCTTCATCTCACTCTGCCATTCTCTATCATCATTGCCTATCTATTCTTCCTTCTCCCACCATTATTGTCCATGTATGTGCCACAATCATCTCTTCTTCTCTTCCTCTCATCTCTCAGATCTGGACTACCACAGTTTCTTCCATCCTATCTATTCCTTCATTCTTCTCTTCTGCCCATTGCCTTGCCCTTATGGTTGCCTGCCATACCTGTTGCTATGCCACTCTCATCTGTTCTCCTCCTCCATCCCCATTTTCTCCTACACTCACTACTGCTCCTTCTCCAGCTGCAGCCAGTCCTATCCTTGTTGACCAAGGTGTCAACTGTTACATGTCAAGATCATTAACCTTTTGTTGAAGGCAGAGATCTCTGCTCACTTGCAATTGAGAGACTTTACAAAGTGAGGACAAGACTAGAACCACATAAGATTGCATAGAACTAGCTTAGCAAATACTGTACAATCATCAAGCTGTTACACTACATTCCAAGATGCATAGACCAGATGAGTCAGCTGCTACAGAGACTATGTAAGTGACTGTGGAGTGATACATTGGGGTAACATAGGAGAGTGGGAAAATTGGGGAACATGAGGTGATAGAAATACACCTAGAATAGAGATGATGTCCAATAAAAGGGAACAGAAAGGGAAAACATATGCTAAAGGAGAAAAGAAGAGAAAAATCATAACAGAGGGTCTGTCTTTAGCCTTTAACCCACCTGGGTTAATACTTATTTGCCCAAGTTTCATCCTGTTCATCATAGTTTTCATTGGCAGAGAGTGGAAAGGAGGAATAAAGGTCCTCATCAGAGTCATCTATAGGGGTGAAATGCCATCAATGATGATCCATGGCAGGACAGAGTTTGCCCCAGGGGAGATCCACACAGTCTGTACACTAATCAGTTGGACAGGGGGCAGTGCCATGAATTTGATGACAAAATGAACAGGGATTGGTAGATAGACAGTTGTGGATCGAGTGCCCAGGAGAGATCTACTCACAACAAACACATCAATATGATGTACAGTGGATCTCTGTTATGTTTTCTTCTCTTTTACCCCTATATTCGATTACCTTTCTCCGATGCTCCTTTTCTTGACCATATGATAACCTTTCCATGACCTTGTACTTTTATCTCACGACCTGGACGCTATTCCCATTCTAGGCATAGATCATTCTTCTGCCTCATATCCCCTTTTATTCCCTTCCTTGATGGTTGCTATGATACAATAGCTATGACTCAACATGACTCACTATGAGTCATTCTGCAGCAGGACACAGCTTGGTCTGTGCACCAACAGAATACCTATTTAGACTAGCGACCGAGTACGAGTATTCTCCAAGTAGTTTCTCCCTTGTATCTTGTGACCTACTAGTCAATAGATCCATTGGTTTCTCCAATGTTCACCCTGTAAACCTCTTGGATGTTCTACTTCACCGATACCTTCTACTCGAAGGCCAGATCCAAGACCCAAGACCTCTGGCTTGTGAGGCAACGATACCTTCAGCTCGAAGGCCCAGATCCAGAACCCCTTTGCAAGGGCTACGCTCGTTCCTACCCAGACCAAGTGTAACAATCTCTAGATGCATGTCATACTCCCTGCAGGAGAGGCAGTAACTTTCCTAGATGATTGGGGGAGGGGGAGGAGTGTCAACATCAATGGGATTGGTAGTGGTTCCTGGTAAGGAGGAGGGGTGATGAGTCCTTTGAACAGAAGAGGGAAGACTGAATGAGAGGATAGGGTGAGGACAAGGGTGAGGTGGTAGATGGCTCTGTCTTTGCAAACAACAATGAGAGGGAGGAGAAGGTGTTTTGTCCTGATTATCAGAGAGTAAAGCCAGTAATGGAGGGGTTAGGGGAGAGGAAGGTGACATAGAGGGAGTAGAAGGAGGGTGTCACAGCACTGGCATAGGACTAGAAGCTACACTTCACTCAGATGGTATAATAGGATCATTTATTGGAACCAATGGAGTTCCAATCGGTAGCAGGGCAATGGGAATGCAGAGAGATCAGTGGGAGACTCACTGATGCTAGAGGCTTGAATCAAGGTAGAGGGTTTTATGTGTGAATTAGGGAGCTATTGGCTCAATCTGAGAGTTCAGAGTTATAGACTTATTTCTCTATAGACTGGGCGACTTTTCCAGTCTTAAATACTACAGGATATGTTTGTATCTGTAGCTATCTCCTACTAACTATAGTAAGGAAAAAGAAGACCATAGAAGGTCTAAGAACTGTGATATATAAGGACAGTAACAATAGAGCCAATAGCATAAAGAACTCTTATCTTAACCAATAGCTAAAAAGGAGCTTATCTCATGATGAATAATGACCCTATAATATGAATAGTGTCAGCATTGATCTATGTGTAAGACCAATTGTCTAATCATAGGATCGCTCTAGAATATAGTTATATAATCAGAAATCAGAAATAGAATACCACATTCTCAACATCATTAGCTGCAGCAAGATATGTAGCAAGGGCTCCCAGATGAAGCATTCTAAGAAGGAAGGAGAAGATATAAGCAACATCATCATATAGGAGAGTATTGATGAGATCCCCTAGGTGCAAGCAATAGAGTAGATCAAGAGTCTGGATGTGAGTCTGTGCTAGACAGATGCTTCCAGTAGCTACTAGAAAATGAAAACGGTTGTTTAGAGTAGTGTCATTGAGTAGGAGATAAAGTGTAGCATATGACAGATATAGCATGCACCCTTCAAGGAGTGCATTGGTAGCGAGGGGGTGATGAGAGATCTGGAGCATCAAATAAGAGTCTTGCAACATGGCACTGAATAACAATCAGTGGGGAAATTCAGGGAGAAGATTTGCACAAAGAGGGATATTGGTGGGAATAGAAGAGGCATGAGATGGAGAAGTAGAACGTTCATGATTGTGAATGTTGGGCATAGTGTGTGTAATGGAGAGTTACTTCATCTATCTTTGTTTATATTGCTGGAGTAAGGTCCATGTGCTGGTTAAATTTGATTCTGGCTCTCACGTATTTTCCATATAGGAATACCCTTTCTATTTGATGAGATATTTCCGACAGTTCTTTGGACTGGCATGCTGCAAGATCTGCTCTACTTCCCACTGTTCTTCATCATTAATCATTTCTATAGGTGGACAGAGAACAGGAATTCCATATTCTCTGGTGGTGCAAAAAGAGGAGAGAAGAGAGGTATGGAAAACATTATGGATTTTCCAGGAAAGAGGTAATTGGAGCTGGTACATCACTAGAGAGAGTACTTGCATGATTGTGAATGGTCCCTCACATAATGGATTCAATTTCCGCCAGGGGGTGCTGCAGTGGAGATTAGTCACTTTCAACCACACCTTATCTCTCACTTTCCATGGGTGGAACTTGCTGTGGATGTGGAATTTCATTAATTGTTGGGCTAATTCATGAGCCACAGACGCTTCTCATCTTGCTTTATCCAATTTTGTCAGTCATTCAGTTAATGTAGGGAGGAAGGTATAGCCAAGAAGGGGGTAAGCATGGGGTTAATAGCCCATAAGGAGGGAGAAGGGGGAATAGCATGTAATGGAGTGAATGGAAGAGTTATACTGGAACTGTATGGTGGGTAGAACATCAGGCCAGGTTGATGGTTCATAACTGCAGAAGAGTTGGAGATAGATTTCTAATTCTTGATTCACCTGTTTGGTTTCAACATCTGTTTGTGGGTGATATGTGGATGAGAGTGCTACATCATACTGGAGGAGTCAGGCTAGCTCTCATGCAAAGGCAGAAGCAAACTAAGAGCCCCAGTCAGAGATGAGACAATCATGCAGACCAAAGTGAGGAAAAATGTGTTTAAAAAAGAGGAAGGCAACACCTGCTGTATTGATCGATTTGGAGCAAGGGATGAGGATTACCCCCTTCATAAGACCATGGTTGTTACAACACCACTACTTTATTTTGTCAAAATGTACACTTCTAAATACTATACTTAGTTCTCTCTCTTATTATTACTCTTCCTTCAACACTACATATCATTTTTACATTTAGTTGGCTACACCTGGTACCAACTACTTATTTAGATCACTCCAGACACTAAAACATGCAGCACCAACCACAGTAAGGTCTGTGTACAGTAGATCTATCATATAAATAAGTAGGAACATGTACTAGATACCCTAGTCTAATCCATTTGTACTTTTGTTGGCATTCAGTCTCCTGGACTTGAGCTACAGAGTATTAAGGACAAGCCTCACTCTGCTTTTGCTTCATTTATCCATCCTTCACTCTATCTCTTGCCAGTCTTAGTGGAATACTGTAAGATTGCCCAGCCAGTGTGGAACCATTAGTCCTTGAGGCTTAAGGTCATAACACTTGGATTAGGCTGTCATCCACTGTCTGGGCACTAAGGCTAAGGTGCTACAGCTTTGCTGTACTCATTCCTGATCCACAAGGAGAAGTGGCATTTGGGCTGTTGCCTAAGAATTTGTTTCAAAACCTCTCTGACTTGGAGGAACCCCTTAGAAGGGTAGATTTGTGTCTCAGATAGATAGATCTTTGAAGATAGCTCCATTGGGTTGTTTACAGCATCAGAGTCGAGCCTGAATAAGCTTTGTCTGACCAGGTTAGCTGGGCTGAGGATCCAGAAACCTTTACCCAGTACTTAGTTTATGTGTAGCTTTGTTACATCACTACATAAATGTTGTTGCTATCAAACACAGTGAAGGATATTGGAGACAATGGTATCCCCAACAGCAGCAAGGGCAATAGTTGGCAGAGATCAGTGAGAGTACTCACTGATTCTAGTGGCTTGATTCAAGGATAAGGCGTATGTTATGAAACCTCCTATTTTCCTAGTATTTTCTACCGATTTTTCCAGCCTTTCATCTTTACTTTTCAGGTCACGTGACTTTCGCTTATTCAGACTTCCACTCTTCATAGTCACGTGACGAGTCACATGACCGATTAGGTAATCTGGTCCAGACTCATGACTCATCAAGTCATGTGATCCGTTCTAGACCCAATGACGTCACTATGACATCACTTGTTCTATCACATTCTAACCAATCGCATTAGTCCCTCTTATCTTTCGCTGACTGATGCTCTATTGGTTCCAGCCAATAGCAGATTGGACTCTTATCGTAGTATAGTTAGTAGCCAATAGCGTTAGTCCCTCTTGTTGAATCAAACCTTAAT
>JBBPKO010000514.1:7458-19556 GCA_038089295.1 Xerocomus amazonicus
GATGACGTTAGTGGCGTTATTGTGTCAGTGGCATGGACCAGCAAACGTAAGTAATAAAACGATTTCTATGTTTGTTCAGATGAAAAACAAAGCAAAAAAGAAGAGAATTCTCGGTCACATCCACCTACCGAACATGAATCCGAAAACGATCAGGTTTGATCAAGTTGATATTTCTCGTCGGGGCCATCCCCCCTCTTATGACCTCTTTGTCCGAGAATGTTGCTTGAAGAAATATTCGTGGCCGACAGTAAAGCTCTCTCACACTGGTCAACACAATGACGGCAGTATTCAGCAGTGGGCGTAACAGCGGCTCTTCATAAAAAGCAACCATGCGGCTGTGGCAGAACCCCTATTCACAAACGGCAATAGGGACCGCGTCCGGTGAAGTTTCGGAACGTTGTCTGGCTGGCGCAAGATATGTATATCAATGATAACAAATCAGTATGATAGGATGGCCACCTGATGCTGACAATACAAAGTGGTTTGTGAGTCACATGACCGTTGAAGACGAATATCTGCATGATGCCAAAACCGACACAAGGCCGCGAATTGAAACGGGTGTGCAACCAGAGGCATATGTTTTGAGAATCAGGATCTTCGTGTCCAGTGTTAACAGGTTGTAAGTACGGCGAGGAATCTTATTACTCTTACTTGGTCTTTCGCTAGGCTTTTTGGACTCCGCTCCATCAAAGATGCGCCAACCATTTGTGAGAGAAACCTTTTGCCAGTGCTCACAGGGATCACTAACAACTTGCCCGATTCGACCATGAACAAAATATGACCATTCGGCCGCTTCTCGGAACACATCCAACACGCGGAATTCTCGCTACGGAACAATCCCCGAGCACGGACCACCGTTCTTCAACGTATTCTGTTCGATAAACAACGGGAACGGGCGACACGTCAGAAACGAATAGTAATGGCCCAGCAATTTGAAATATGGTGGGAATAATCAGCCAGAACCCCACAGAGCTCGGAAAAAGCCAGTGTTTGTGACATCATGAGGCCAGGATGAAGATAGTACGAGGCAGCTGAGCGCTGATCCATCAGCGATATACCATTTTTGTTACGCAACCAGTGCTTTGGGATAAGTATATTTCCCAGGCTCCACACCGGCAGTTCTTAAGGCGCTACACCATGAGCACGAGGGCTCATAATCCAGAGTAATTAAAAAGATAAGTGAGTTAGAGGTTGCATTAAGGCCCAAGAACCCCGTTGAGGACAGCCTCGAGGCTAAGTGTACCTGGCACTTTGACCCTTCCACGGAATTGCCTGGATAATTTCCTCGTACAAGTTCACGGAGGTTCTTGTTACCGGCGCGTCAGGCCCGAATCGCAGCAAATTATATGGACATTCATACAGTTACTTCAGTATCTGTTCAAAAGGGAATGAAATACAACAAGGATGCAAACCTATCCATTTATTGTTTCCAGTAGTGGATGGTTTTGGAGGTACGTCTCCCACTTTCATGCGCCGCACATATGTCGAGCCGGATGAACGGATTTACCTGTAGCAAAACGGTAGTGAGTAACAACACTACCAAACTCTAAATCTGCACAGCCTGGCCATTCACATAATTGTAAAATCGAGCGCTGTCCCACGCACCGCAAAAATGTACAAGTAGTTCGACGATCCAGCATCCACGCAGCACGGAGCAGAAGCGCAAATAGCAACGCGCATATTGATCATATTTTGCGATTGGATATTGAACGGCCAAAGTAAGGGTTTCTCAGCCAGTAACAATTAGGGGCATCAAACATGTATTCTAGAGGGTTATGCCATCCGAAAGCGAAAGTGCGTGTAAATGCAAAAAGCAGGCCGCCTCACCCGAGCGCTGGGGAGCCAGAGATTCCAGTATGAACTTTGTCGCACGCGTTCAGAACATTCTTATCAATATCAATGTTCCGTTCAAAACCCTGACAGGCATGCCTGGTCACGACGACATTGATAATGGCGCTCTATATGCCGCCACCGCCCACTTTATGTGACAGATGACACGGATTTATCCTTTGGAGCACACAAAAGGGTCCGATAGATCCGAGGAGGGCGAAAGAATGGCCAGGACTCCACCTGAGCCCTAATTATCCCATGCACGTGTCCCCCCTCCAGCGGTGCCATTCACGAAGATCACAGCCCAGCAACGTTAAGTTTGCGCTGTGGGTTTAATCCATCGAAACAACATCCAATCGCCTGGTGATCAAACTTCCTGACAGTCATTGCTTCCATTTCTATGCCTAAACAGAGTCATTGGCACCTTTCCATAGGAATGTTCCACTGGCGCTGTAATGAGGAGCGGTGCTCGTCCGATTCCATAGAGCAGAAAGCATGCCAGCGACACCTTTAGGCATTTCACAACTCCCCTGTTTATTTCGCAGGTCAAATACGTATTATAAGTATCAAAACCGAGACGACGCTGATAATATTCAGGTTCTCCCAGAATAACCCCTCGCTCGTGCTTGACACTCATGTCTGACACTAAGCCACTCAGCCATCTCCGTAGGCGTGCCATCATCCCTGGTACACTGGATGATCCCTATGAGGAGGAATCATATATCATCGCTGCTCTCCACGAAAAACCCACGCAGGGCGTCCCTGCGCCCATCATATCCATTCAGAAATCCGACGTGCAACTCCTGCCGTTCATTACTGCCCTTAAGAAGTCAGGAGAAGACGTCTCACCACTTGTTGTTGACCTCAAGAAGTCTGGAGAGGACATCTCACCGATAGTTCGTGGCCTTCAAGAATCTGGAGAGGACCCTTCGTCTGTGCTTTATGCCCTCCATAAATCCGGAGAGGATGTTTCACCATTCTTGGGCATCCTTCGCGAAGCTGGAAACGATATTTCGACTCTCACTGCTGCCCTCGAGGTATCCAGTAAGTTCGTCTCGCCATGCACTACTGTTGGTGATTGACCTTGGCAATCCAAAGATATCGAGGCTCCCGCATTGGATTCGCCTAACCTTCGAAACGTTCAAGGCGATATCTGCTTCATATTTCCCAAGGTATAGATTTAGTTCGACTCACATAATATCCACTCGGCGAACATTCCGTACAGCGATGGGAACGTTTCTTGTTCTTTAGGATCCGATCGAGGAGAGTCAAGCAATTCCGCGAGAGTTTGGGAAAATATTACCCGATGATTACCAGCGCTGCCCAAACTCGAGAAAACATCCATCGAAATGTTGGTTTGGGTGAAGTGGTCTCATCTGGTATCGGGTTCTCCCAAGCCGGGTTGAAGGTTTTGGGTATCCATGAAAAGCTAGGAGACCCCCACTTTGACAGTGGATCGCAATTTTATGAGCGGAATGCGCTCGGCGACAAGGGCACCTATGAGTCTCCCTTCAACGACCCTGCAAATACCCACGGTATAATCCTAGTTGCCACTAAATGTACGCTAGCACTTTACTGTCATTTGTGGATTTGCTTCTTAATCCGTCTAACAGATCAATTCACATGTGAGGTCAAAACGGAGGATATTATCGACTTGTTCGGGGGATCGATAGAGATTGTGAAGGTCTCCGAGGGCCGTGTGCGGGAGGGTGGGGCTGAGCATTTCGGATGGAAAGACGGAATTTCGCAACCATCCCTTGAGTGCGTGGTTTTTGGTCGTAATCCTCACCTCTCTCAACATTTACCAGAAAAGTAACGAGAAAATACTGGCCAGGTCAGCGCAGGGTGAAGCCTGGCGTGATCATAATGGGCTACCCAGGAGACCCCCTCTATGATGCTGGGGAAGCGCGTCCTGATTTCACCAGGGAAGGATCCTTCATGGTATTCCGCAAACTCGAACAAAATGTCTTGTTTCTCGAGCATTACGTCGAGAAAAACTGGGATCAGGTCCCGCGCAACCCAGAGCCTGGCATCAGTCTTACTAAAGATGAAAGGAGGAAATTGTTCGGAGCACGCTTGTTCGGCAGGTTCAAGTCGGTAAGATAGCGTAGCTAACATAAAGACCTTTGTTTACTGATGCCATTACAATTGCAGGGTGTCCCACTTGCCCGCTGTCCTTACATTGAAGACGAAAAATATGCGAGTGCCAAAGAGAACAATAACTTCGATTACACCGAGAGGCCCCCTGAATACGGATGTCCTCTTGCCGCACATATCCGTAAGACGGCCCCTCGAGAACTACAGCCATTTGTAACCGCCGGATACCTCGATTACTCTATGATTGTTCGTGCGGGTATTCCCTACGGTCCTGAGGTATGCATCCACATACTTTCTCGGTGAAGCTTTGATGGCTCAAGATCCTTCTATAGATCACTCCCGAAGAACGCGAGCATTTCGAGACACTCACGGAAGACGAAAAAGAAAACCTCAAGTGTGAACGCGGACTTTCCTTTATCTGTTACCAGTCTTCGATTCACAACGGGTTTTTCCGACAATCTACCTTGTTTGGCAACAACGACTGGTTCCCTCTAACGGGACTCTTACCCACCAAGATCGGTCAGTCAAAGAGTTTCGTTTCTTCATCTGGACTCGTTCATGATTTAGGGCCCGAACAGGCCAAGATCCTATCATTGGTGGTCCTCCGGACGTGCATCGATCCACCGGTCTAACTGACATCTCTAAAGGAGGCGAGATTACACTCCAGGTACACAATCCAAACAATACCACGTTTGAGGTGACTGGCGTTGCGAAGGAGGTAGATACTTCGGCAAGGGCGTTCGAGCAAAAATACTTTGTCACCTCGCGTGGTGGAGAGTATTACTTCGTTCCTAGCATCAGCACCGTGAAGGCATGGGCTGATGCTAAGGATGAGTAGTGTGTGTGGGGATAGGTTAGTTATGTTCTTCGACTTGAAACTATGTTTGCACTATCGCGACTTGAATGTACTAGTATGTGTGCTGTTGGACTAAGACACGCTTATATCTGTGCTGTAGGTAGTGTTAATGTCTATCAATGTAACAAATGTATGAACATCTCACCTCAGCCGTCGCAACACGGACTGAGGGAGAGAGAAAGAAGAAAGAGGGAAGGAAATTTTAGGTACTCTATCACGGGTAGAGTCCAAAAGTCGAACAGGAGAAATTTGTCCTGTTTCCAACGTCACCGACATATGGTGTCGTCACCTCACTCCCAAACTTCACCGCAAAGTCAGCATTGGCCTCGTAACGGACGTCAAAGCGGACCAGTTCTTGAAGGTGAACGATAGAGTATGTACAGCGGGATTTTCCCATCAGAATTGACATCCAATCACCTTTTCAGTTCCACCTCACATGCAGTAAAAAAAAGTAAATTGCCGTCGATTGGCCACGGTGAAGCATGCTGAACTGGGACCAACACATGGCCAACCCACCCGCCAAGGAGTATTACAATACAAAACACAGTCGATCGAGGCCCCTGTAAAGCTCGAAAACCCCAAAACATAGATAGAAGGGTTCTCTCTTACATCTGGTTCTTACATCTGGTTATATAGGTCCTCATTACGACTATCACTAATGATTTTGCGGTACTACAAGAAATCGTAAAAAGACCTGCCCATCATCCCAAAGCATTCGCGTGACCGTTCGACGACCACGTCGGAAACCGCAAAATCACGATACTCCCATTCGCCAACCCGATCGCCATCGTGTTCCCATACGACGCCCGCCCTTTCGCAGGCGACATGTTCGGCAACCAACTCAACACCTCGCCCGTCACCTTGTCCGCGATCCACCTGCCCTCCAACACGAGCGGACCCTCTCGCTTGTACGCAGCGGGGTGGTCCGCCGGGGTCGCCATCAGCGGTTCTCGCGTCGCCACGTCCCACGCGAACACCACCCCGTCTCTGTCCGCAGCGAGTATACGTGCGCGCTTTCCCTCCCCCCCCTCGACGCCCCCGTCGCCGTCGTCGTCGTCGTCGAACGCGACGGTGGACACGTCCCGCTCCATGCGGAAGGGATCCATGAACGGTTGCCCGCTCGAGACGTGCCATACGCGTGCCGCCTTGTCCATCCCTCCAGACACGAGGCGCGCCCCGTCAGAAGAGAACGCGATGTGGGAGACGAGCCCCTTGTGGAGTCGTGGCGCGCCCATGCTCCCGACGCTCTCGATGTCCCACACGCGCACCGTCGTGTCATACGAGCCGGTCACGACCCGCTTTCCGTCGTGTGAAAACGTGACGAAGCGGACGGGCAGACGGTGTTGCCGGACGAGGTGGGACAGTTCGGTACCTGTCGAGAGATCCCAGAGACGGACACTGGTGTCCTTGGAGGCCGAGGCGAGTAGCGTGCCGCAGGGCGAGATAGCGACCGAGAAGATGTCGCTTTTATGACCGATCAAGACGAACGGAGAAGGCTGCAACGCGGCGTGTGGGTTGTAGAGCAGCGTTCCCTGGTGCGCATCCCATACGCGAATGGTGCGGTCATCAGAACCAGAGACGATTCTGTTGCCGTCCGGAGTGTAGGCGAGGGAGGTCACACCGCCGCCTCGGTGGACGATGGGCGACATGGCTTCTTCCCCGACGCTAGCGTCCCAAACACGGATAGATCGGTCTCTGGAACCCGAAGCAAAACGCATCCCGGCCGGTGAGAACGCAAGGGCAAGAATCGTCTTTTGATGTCCTGTCAGCGGCGCATGCACCATCGACCCGTCATTCGTGTTCCAGACGATAATCGTCTGATCTTTTGACGCTGACACAAGCAAGCTGCCGTCATTGGAAAATACAAGGCCATAAACAGGACCCTGATGCTGTTCCAGGGGGCCGACCACTTGCTTTCCGGACAACGCATCCCATACCATCACCAACCCTTCTGTCGATCCACACGCGATATACTGACTGTCAGGGGAGAACACGATGGTCGTTAGGTCAGACTTGCCCGCTTGCAAAGGCCGAGTGACCAATTCGCCCGATGTCGAATCCCAGACGAAAACGCTCCGCGTATTCGTGGACGCGATGTACCGACCGTCAGATGAACAAGAGATTGCAGCAACGTTTCTTCCTGGTTGACCGAATTCGATCAGGAGAGGCGACCAGTGTTCACGGAATCCGCCGGCGACGACGGGAATGTTTGGATCGTCCTTGAACGTCTGAAAGATCGTGGTAGACGTCGGAGTGAACGGAAGTGCGCTTTGGTAGACAAGGAGAGGATGTTGCTCGTACGCATGCGTGAAGGCTTGACAAAACCGGACAGCGTCCTTTACCAACGAATACAGTGCTTCGTGATCAATGCAGTAGGTCTGGGCCAATCTGCCTCAGACAACGCAAGGGGAAAGCAAACGGCAAACACCTACATCGATCCATTCTTTCAGTCGTATCATGAGCCCGATCGTCTGCCTTGCCTTCTTCATCACTGTCATGGCCTCGATCCAATGAAGGAAGTGGGATCGCAGAAAGACATGGATCTCCTCCGCCACTACCTCCCCGCTGAGTGTCACCTTACACAAATGGTCGATCCAGTGTCGAGCAGGGTATACAATACCGTCCGAGAGCTCCGCCTCCCAATGCGACGTCGACAACTTCAGCCCACACATATTTTTCTTCAACATCTTCCCCAGTAAAGCCATACAAAGTCTCGCAGCGCGTACCTGGTGTACAGGACGGTCGATGAACCACGCATCCGACGCACATCTGCGCTTCTCCGTGATGAAATCTGCAAAACTGGGGTGCATCACGCATATAGGCTCGTCCTCCGCCCACTGCAACACCGTCCCGAGATGTCTGACCGTATGCAAACAAGGCCGCTGCCTCTTGCGTCCGCTCTGAGCGTTCAAGAGGTCGATGACGTGCGCCGAGAGCGGGTTCTCCGCGACGACGATCAAGCCCATGATGTCACGAAAGTCGGCGGCGAACGCGGCATCGTCCCATTTACCGGCTGATTCGAGAGCGGTAATATATATACCATCGAGCGCTGCCTCCGCATCGGCATAGAGAGCTGTCTGCACGAGCTGGGAGAGCCTCTCCTCTGGATCCTGTCCTTTTTCGATGTACCGACAGGCTGTGTAGGCCCATATGAACAATCCAGAGGCTCGCAACGCAAGTCCGTCCGTTCGCGTTTCTCCAGGCCAATCATCGGAGAGATCCAGCCACTCGTTTTGCAGTCGGATACGGACCATTTGGTGGTGGATGTAAGTCCGAACGTCTTTTTCGTTTGAAGAGGACTTGATGTCGATTTCGCGAGCGATGATGTGTGAACAGGAACCAAACATGCTGCGAATGTCTCATTCTGCGCGACTCGTGATGAAGATCCGAATGGTCGGAGGAAGTCGTGGACTTTCAGATGCGAGGACCCTGAGAAGCTCCTCGCGTGCGCCAGACTGTCCGCACTCATCAAGGGCATCGATGACTACGAGTATGGGGCCTTCCCTGAGACAGTCTTGGAGGGCGGTGAAAGGCTCGATGAGGAGTTTCTGGAATTGCCAGCGAAGTGGTGCTTGTTTGATGCTTGGTACTTCCTCGATGACCCTCGCGATAGCACCACCGATGCGGGGGTCAAATTCCCCAAGCTGGTAGGCCAGCGTGCGGATGAGCGATGTGGGGTCATTCCGAGCCGCCACGCCCCGTGTGAAAAAAGTGAAGGCGCCGAGGCGCCGAAGTTCCCGGAAGATGTTGGCCACGGAGGTTGCGATGGTGCTCTTGCCTGCACCAGGAAAACCGTGCAGCCAGTAGACGTTACTCTTGACGGTAGGCGTAGCAACCCATGAAAAGATGTCAGTAAGGATCTCCATGCGGGTATCAGGAAGACACTCAGATCGTGCCGCATCGTCCATATCGGCAGGTCCAAGTTTCAACAATGCTTGTTCATTGACTGGGACGTTGTCAGCATTATTGTTTTAAAGCATGGTGAACGCGCCTAACGTAATTTGTGGACGTTTTCGTCCAGACGGAAGCAGACGAGCGCCGTTTGTATGGAAGTGCCCGTCTCCAACGATCGTTTGAGCAAAGTAAAACTCTGCATGAATGCATTGGTTTGACGATCCATCCACGCACCGAGCATGAGTTTCCCTATGAGGGCTGCGTTAGGCGCCGGAAAAGTTCATCAAAGGTAGGATAGACCTCCAAAGCCATGTCCACTGCACTCTCTGAGAAACATGATACACTCGACCGTTTGAGACAAAAGGGTGCGGATCGTTACTTCGAGGGTGGGTATCTTCTCTGGGAAAAACTTGATATCGTCGACAAACGCGTAAGAGTCCCTCATTAATGCGCTGAGATCTTCCAGCCTTCCATATCGTTCTACTTGTCCTTTGATGATCTGATGAAACGTTGGAAGGTACCAAGTGCAGTGCTATGATAATCCATACCGTGTAGAAAGCAGTCACGATCTGCCAGGCCACGTTTGCATATGGGTGCAGCTGCGGTATGACAGTCAATGTCAAACGTGGGTCCTCGACGAGACCACCATACTTGCGCGAGAGCATCCGCGGCGGCCATAAACGTTTCCAACTTGGCCACTATATCCGCGATACAGCTCTCTACGCTCTCCACCGGTCGTTGCTCTATTACCTCTTGGAGGCTGCCCGTTCCATGTATTCGAATGATGAGTCGCCAAAAGTCTTTTTCATTCTCGTTCTCGACGAACGGCTGTAGATGTACCGGGAGGTCTTGATCCGGGTCTGCTGGTCGGTCATTGTCTACCACAGGTACGAGATGGATGAAGATTGTGCGATACCTCCAGATTGCTGTCGACTCCACAAAAGTTCGGCTATTGGAGCTTCTGCAAATGCCAACGAATGCTGACGGAGCAATCCTTTTCGCTTCAACTCGAAACGGAGGACTGTCTCAGATCGGGCGGGCCTGTCCATGTCAACACCGAGGGAGGCAGTGCATCTCAAATACGAGACTACGGAGACAACTCACAACTGGAATCGTTCTCCCCATTCATGTAGGCCGGCTTTTTTGGTGGGTTTCGTGCGCACGGGATTCGAGCTCCCGTCAACGTGGATTTGGACGAAACATTTGGACCATTCTTTCGCGTTGGCTGGTAGATCGGCTTTGAGGACTGCGAATAGGACGTGTATGAGCGCACAAGGGGTTTTGTAGCGAGACGTACTACTGAGGTCGATGTTCATGGCGTGATGAGCCACCTTGCAGCGCCAACCTGGCAGAGCGGAGCGTTGGGGAAGAGCACGAGGCCACCGGCAACCCAGAGAATACGCCGAGCATCGAGGAACCCGACCGACGCCAAGCTGAAACGAATCTCCCAACGAGGAAAAGGCTTTTTGGTTTGGGAGTGGCACAGCTCCAGAGACCTCATTTTCGTTTCTCTTCTCTTCTCCAGCTTCCATGGCGAGTCACAACCCGGCATCTCAAAATCATCCACCGGCTCATCTCCAACGAGCAACTCTCCGCCTTAATTTTCCCCCGTCCTACGTCGTCGTCGGGGCCTACAGACTCTGCACGGACCAGTCGCTCTACGGACCCGCTTGGAACAAGTGCAACCATGGCGTACAGCGCGGCCTCGCAGTCGGGTTCGTCTGGGTGGGCTCCATTCGCTGCCCGTCGGAACGTGGGCTGACCCGTCGAAAAGACCTGTCTGACCTACCGACTCCAAAAACACGTCTTACGGACCATCGTCAACAACCCTTCTTCCGTCTTCTCCTTCAAGTTCATCACCCGCCTCTCCCAGACCGCTTCAGATCTCTCAGAAGAGACCTTTCTCGGCATCAGACTGCCATTCAACGTGTCTACGTGTACGTGTTTGCTCACAACGCTCCTTTGGAAAGGTCGGGACGAACAGCGCCCCCCCCCTTTTTTTTTTTGTTTTTCAGACATGACTATACTTCTCCTTGGAACTCAAGTGACGTCTATCATCGCCTTCTTTCTCTCCCGGAACATCCGCATCGCTCGTCAACGCGCATGGGACCAAACCGTCGCCTCGCGCGGCAAAGGCCCCGATTTTTGGCAGCCTTATGTAGAGGAATGGGACGTGCCGCCCGTCGTGAACGAAAGCCTGAGCGCGCGCGTGGGGAACACGATGAGCACATGGGCCGTCGGTGTCGTTTTGAAACGAAGTGCGTATATACATCTACGTCACGCCCGTTGAAAGGGGGGGAAAGCACTGAAAGACGGGGTTTGGATCCCTTTTTCAAGTGTTGCTCCTCCCGTTGTCCTTGTATCCGTTCGTCGGTACGTTGTTGACAGCTGGCCTCAAAGCCTTGGGAACAGCACAGCACCTCCACAAACCTGTAAGTTGAACTCTTTTTTTTTTTCCCGATTGACTCTCGAAAAAAAAAAAAAAAAAAGTATTTCAAAGCGAAAAAGATGACACCGCATGAAGTGGCGGTGTTCGTCGAAGAACGAAAGTGGGACTACCGACGTATGCACTTTGCGCTGCCACTCCCATAGGGACACCGTCTCATGACCATGATGTAGTGTTTGGTTTCACTGCCGCGTTACTGGAAGATCTTCCCATAATCGGGCTTGCGTTCACGGTCTCGAACAGGATCGGAGCGGCCATGTGGGCACATGGTAAGTTCGTTCATCGTCGATGTCTTGTGTTGGAGGCTGGGTTACCATCGAAAACGATGCGCTGAACTTGAAAAATAAAGATCTGGAGAAACGGCAGCACTATATTGCCGAACGAAAGAGGTTGGGTCATGGACAGGGCGAGGTGAAAGATTTGAAGGAAGGCTTGTGAGCCAAGGTTTTGTGGTGCCAGAATGCCCACTACCATTCCAGGTCGTGCTGTTGGTCTTGTACGTGCTTTGGTTTTCTTTGTTATGTATCAGATAGTGGGACACGCCGGAGCCTTGCGACTGATAAACGATTCGATTGTACCAGACATGTGTCGCAATGGTCGACGAGAAAAACAAGACGACGACCAATCGCCATGGGCAATAGGCTACATTCAGACGTGAACATAAAAAGACGCGATCGTTGATGAGTATGATACGACGACATGCTCAAATACCACCTCCACTGAGGATGTACTCTATCGCCGCATGTACGTTACCACCAGTCGCAAGCAGCGCACGCACGTTTTGGGCTGCGTTGGTGAACCCCATGTCTTGCAATTGCTGGCGATCAGGAAGCACAGGTAAGTACGGGCTGGTGAACCGCGATACGTCGGACGGACCTGAAGTTGCACTTGAAAGCGCTCTTCTGGTGGTATAGCATCTGCAGGGGCAGCAGGTGGTATGCCAAAGCCGCCCATACCCCCAGCAAGGCCACCAGG
>JBBPKO010000515.1:0-19551 GCA_038089295.1 Xerocomus amazonicus
CCAGAGAGAGCCAGAGGCTTGGAGGTAGGCCTCCATAGTTGGCCACCATGCGTTGAAGTTAGAGCCATTGAAGATGGTCATCCTGGTGTCCTTAGAAGTCAACATTCTGATTTGATATCTGCAACGTTCATTTAGCATATAATGCAGGAATGGAGAATTTCAAAGGTCATAGGTTCCCCCTCTTCCAGATGGCGATCAGCCAATTAAGACAACCTGCGACATCCGGCATAGGTTTACCCTCTTCCTCAAGTAGCGATCTACCTGGTCTGCTTTTCAGCAACACAGAGTAGTTCTGTGGTACTTGGGAGAGACTTGGAGCAGAGGTATACTAGCGCATATCCAGGTATCCCTAGCAACCAGCCACTGTTCAGTGATGGAGAAGAGCTGTTGCTTTATTCTCCAGCAATCAGAGGCCAGCTACCGGGGCTCATAACCTGTTGGGAGTATGGCATAGCAACGTCCATGGAGGAAGAGTTGCTGGTACTTACTAGATGGTGCTTGGTAGGTTGCTGCATAGAGGATGGTTGTGGTACGATCACAAGAGTCTCTATTGGAACTCCGAAGTGGAGTTCTAATATATCTACTACATGTGTGTGAACTAACTACTTATAATAGCGTACATTCAACACTTTCTTCATATATGAAAGCACAAACACAATCTTCATGTTATCATCTTTATAGATCACCTAGTTAACCAGGAGGTATGTTCATACACTGCTGAGCCAATTGGCCACAGTGTAAGGGCTACCATCATATTCTTCAGAGGTGTTAAGCTGAAGCTCAATGGGTTTTGAGGATGAGGATATCCTAGCTCATCTAAGGGGAGAGGGGAGTGTAGGGGAGAGTGATGGGGGTGTAGAAGTTCTGAGACAAGCAGTCAATGGAGATGGTAGTTGAGAAAGCTGCTGTATTAAAGTGGTAGTATCATCATTAAGGGGATCTAAGTTGAGGTCCTCTTCAGTGGAGGTTTTCTCGTTATCTGTAGCTTTATTCATAGGAGAGAGGGGAGTGGGAGACCATTAGCCTTTAAGGACATAATAGAGACTGGAGAGGTTTCAGTTTGAAATAGTGAAAGAGGAGTGTGTATATGTCAATGGTGGTGTGACAAGGAGAAGCTAGATCTTTTGTTACACTTGGCCCACATAGAGACAAGTGTAGCCCTTGAAAGAAACCTGGTTCGGCCTTCATAGAGAAGGTATCTTGTACCTTGCAAGCTGGAGGGTTTTGTTACAATTTTCTATAGTGTTACACCAATTGCTCTACATTGGCACACTATCCTGTTTCCTGCTCATCATCTACACCCTATCCCACCCCTGCTCTACCCTGCTGGACATCGTCTATATCCTCCTGCTCACTCCTTTTGTCCACTTATCAGTCCTTATGGCAGGACCATCATGTGTCTCCCCTATCATATGCCTCATGTTCTATGTCCTAGACTAGTAAGCCCTTGCCCTGTGTCCATTTGTAGTATTACCCTTTGCCCATGGAATACCCCTTTACTCTATTCCCCATCAGGCCATCTTCCTTTACCTCATGATATGCTTCTCTACTGTGGATGACTCATTCCCATACAAACCTTTGATCCAGGATTATGGACTTACCATATATGTACATACATAGCTTGGTCTGTGCACCATTCCCTATAGTATAAGTATGTACATACTGTAGAGGGATGTCCCTCATCCATATTCTCACTGTTACAAGGTTAGGCCTAGAATCTAGCCTAGTATAAACTTCCTTCATCATTCCCTTAGATCCTGTCATTCAACCTCCATCCTGGAACTGTTACGCTTGGTCTGGATAGGAACTAGCGTAGCCCTTGAAAGAGGGTTCTGAATCTGGGCCTTCAGGCTGAAGGTATCATTGCCTCTCAAGTCAGAGGTCTTGGATCTAGTATCAAGGAAGTAGAACGTCCAAGAGGTTCACTGGGTAAACGTTGGAGAAACCAAAGGATCTATTGACGAATATGTCGCAAGATACAAGGGAGAAACTACTTGGGGAGTCCATGTACTCGGTCGCTAGTCTAAATAGGTATCCTACTGGTGCATGGACCAAGCTATGCTCTGCTGTGGAAGGACTCATAGTGAGTCATGTCAAGTCACAGCTATCGTATCTTGGCAACCATCAAGGAAGGGAAGAAAAGGGGACACGAGGCAAAAGAACAACCAATGCCTAGAACGGAAATAGCGTCCGGGTTGTGGGATAAATAGACAAGACCTTGGAAAGGTTATCATATGGTTGAAAAAGGGAATATCAGAGAAAGATACACGAGTATAGGGGTAAGAAAGAAGAAAACATAACAGGAACACTCCCAGAGATCCCCTTTGGATTCTGCCTACACAAAGAGGCCTCCACTCTCAGAATATAGATAAGTTGTATCCAAGGTGTCAATGTTGACAGCCTTTACATTTCAAGGAAGTACAGAAAGTGTAATGTAACAGGTTTAAGCTTGGATTCAAGTGAAGCATAGTCACCCAGACAGACTACAAGGCAGAGAGCTAGAGAAACTGATGGATTAATCAACATAGATATCAAAGAATACAAGAGAGATCTAGCTTAGAGAATAGTAGCATAAGGCACTGATCTAAATAGGTATCTGGTTGATGCATGGACCATGCCAAGCCTACTATGGAATGACTCATAGTGAGTCAGAGTGAGTCATGACTATCATATTATGGAAACCATCAATCAAGGAAATAAAGGGGAATACAAGATCTTCTTGAAAGTGAAGCCTAGAAAGAGAATAGTGTCTGTTTGATGAGAGAATCAGGCAAGGTAATGGAAAGGTTATTATAGAAGTGAATGGGGAAAGATCAGGGAAAGGGAATTGGAAGAATAGAAGAAAAGAGGAATAAAATGTAACATTTCCCTGATTTTCTAGAGCAATTTTTGCTCTAAGTATCTTTTATCTTATCTAATCTATAGAGGAAACCAAAACCCAAAATCTTCAACCATAAATTCTGGGTTAATGGACTAATCCCCTTGCTCTATCTTTTCACCCTAGTTCCTATGCATCTAGAACTACCTATGGATGCCCTTACTTCTCTTAGATTCCATCTCCTTGATGGCAGATCTTTGGATCTCCTTAAGGATAACTTATGCATAAAAAATACAAACTGTCATAACTAGAGCTATGCTGCCACTGCAACAAGGAGCCCTCATGGGTGTTCTTCCATTCTACATATGCTTCACATGTCTCTCTATGCCCTTTACCATATAATCATCAGATCTAGCTACAACTCATGTAAATAGTTAGATAGTATATAAAGCCCAAGAAACTTGACTAGAGGACACCCTAGTCAAGTTCTCTTGGTGTTCTTCCTCTGGTAGGAGGCTCTAAGCAAGATAGACTCAGTCTATACCTTCACTATTTCTCAAATTTTTGCCCTTATTAGGCCCTCTCTCCTATAGATCTCTTTTATTAGACTTATTAGACTTGATAGGGAGATTAGATGTGTTTCAAGTACTACTGATGATCCTGATGATTTGAGTGGCCTAAACAGCATCATTGGTCTTTCTACTATTTAACAATAGCCCCTTTATTGGTGGAGGTGAGTTTGAAAGGATGATCATCTTGAAGTCTATTCTTCTCTGGTTGAGGTTCTTGAAGAACCTGGCATAATATAGACTTTCTTAGACCATGTTGTGCTGCAATAGTTCCAGAGGAAAGACCTAGAAAAGAGAAAAAGATGTAAGAAAAGAAAATGGGCTTTAGAGTAATGATGAAAAGATAAACATGAAATAGTGGTGCTTATAAATGTTGCTAGACCCTCATTTACATAAAGGTAACATAATAGGACCCTTACATAGGGTATGTAAGCACATTACAGCATGCTAGAGTCAAAGATAAGTTATTTGAACTAAAAGTCAAAAAACTGTCCACATGAGTTGTCATTTTGAAATAGCTGTTATTCTATCAAATCTTAACTGAATCTTCTAATTCCTTGACTGGTAGATAGCCAAGAGCATCTACTTTATTTCATACATTAACATGTTAGGGTTAGGGGTTATGGTTTTTGCATACCATTACCATTAGTGAAAAACATGCAAACATGCAAATATACAGACAGAGAGTTTTTTGAGCCACTGTAAGTACTATCTCATTAAAACAAAATGAAATTCTCACAGGCAATTACAGGATGCTTGCTTCACATACTACATTGGTGTCAAACATTGGAATGCTTTTTGGAGTCACTATAATATCCTTATGTTATTTTAGGAGAGAAGAGGTTTGGAGTGATGAATAGTTGAGACGAAGGAGAAGAGGAAGTTGGATGAGGAATAACAGAAGAGATTATGACAATATTTGTATCAAGGGAATAGAGCAAGAACCTAGGCAAAGGTGTGATACATGATTCTCACACCAAGATGTTCACTTCACACCCCATCTTCATTTATATTTGTCTAGACTTAAGTCTGTTTATACCCCTTGACCCAGACACTATTGGAATTGACACTAGAGGACCCGACTTGACAGGAAATTCATTTACATATCATATGTACACCAAATATCATGAAAAAGCATAAGTCTCAGCAGGTATAGGAGGTTGAATACAAAAAAACAACCCTATTTTTATTGAAGCATGGTGCGGACAGAGAGTTTCATTCAAGATACTGGGCGGAGAATGAATCTAACACGGGGCTTGTCAAATGGGGATATGACTGCCCTTGTGTTCAGGATATTCTGGGACTTATGGTTCGACTCGGGTCCAAATATGAAAACTGCAACGCTTGTACCGTTCCCAGGTGGTTCGACCGTCCTCCCACAACCTTCCGACATCGTGACCGTAAACAAGTAGCAGACTTGACATACCTTGAGAGTGATGACGATTCTTTTCACCAACTTGAGGCTTGTAGCCTATGGTACGCACAGCGTTTTATTCCTCAGGTTTACGGATCTACATCAGTGATCAGTATTTGTCTTTTGCCTCTCTGCAGCTGTACTTGGCCTAGCAGCCAATTTTGCAGTGCTTTTCCTCCCTAATATCAATCGTAGGCTCATTCTTGCTTGCCTTGCTCTTTCAGGCCGTTAAATTATTCCATTAGATGACTTTACTATTTTCTCACTTGTTGTGCCATCGACAACGCTCTTTGTGTTTCTTCTTTTGTAAGTATATTCATGTGATTCTACTCATCACATTGAAATTTAACTCGTGCCCAGGCTACAGTTTGCGCAACCCATCATCGAGGTCACTCTTCACTTCTGTCTCGGGGTCCTATGGTTGGGTGAGTTTTTTGATTCTATTTATTTCAGCACTTGTAAATTCGGGTTGGCTTATGCCTTCGATTCTTTGGTGCAAACAGGGATGGGTGCCTGGTCGGTGTAAGTCCAAAATCTTGTGGATAGTCAGCATTTTGACAATGTGTTGTAGCGATATCATCGGCTATGTTCAGTGCTACCCGTTAGTTGGTCAGACTCGCCCGACGAAGAATGGAACAAGTAGGCCGTTCGCTGATATATCCTATGTTCACAGAAACTCATACGTGGAATTTCAGTGTCTGCAGAAACCTACTGTTATGAGATGAAAGTGATAGAGGCACTTTCGTGGTGTTTATTTGTGATGTGTACGCATCGCGATATTGGTTCAACCATACTCTGATAACCCGCCCACAGTTGCGATCTTCTTCATTATATTGATGATCCTGACGACACGAGCAGTCGTCTTTGGCCGGTAATCGGTTTCTGGTTACGCTATACGATTTACTTACTGATCTATGTGTTGTAGCATCTACGCGTGGAGGGAACATACCTCACAGCTCGGCTGGTTTGGTGAATGGCCAGCCTACCCAACAGAAGCGATATACCCTCGCCCTCCGTACACTTATGGATCGTACCCGGGGGTATATCCATCCGGGAACTATGTACAACAGGCACCTGGGCACTCAGTTGTTATCCACCCGGGCGTTAATGGGGCACCTCCTGTGATCTCCCAGGTTCCTGGGATCGTATCACCCGCCTAAGGGTACGACTAGATGGGCATAATTGGTGGGCCCTAAATAACATCGCGAGAATGCTCGGCCAAGTCCCCACAACACCTAGAATTGACTTTGAAAGATTGCTGCTGACGACTGAGACGATTATGAATGATATGATCCATCTACGTTCTTGGTTTAGTTCTTCTGTACAATGGCTGTCCATAGTTACGTTTTCGTGTGACAAATTTACACCATATAGGTCTGGACGCCTCGTGCCCGAGGGCAGAAAAAGGGTTGAGCTTGCTGCTCGTTTCTCACCCTCCCTTGGTTATCCAGTTTCTTGTGTACTCCCTCAAGAACAATATGGCGTTGTTTACCGATCATCCATTTAGACATGTTATTAAAGGTATGTGGACTGAGGCGCTGGTGTAAATGGCCCACTCAGTTTGTGTCTCATCGTGACCAGGGATACTTGCGTTGGTGATGGGGCATCTCATCATGAAAATGTTGCCTCACTCTATTCGTAGGTCTCTCCTGTGCCCCGCGACACGAAATTGAACTTAAAACACTAGAGGTCGTTCACTTGACGCAAACATCGGTGACAGCCCTAGCTATCGGAGCACTTGTTTTTCTGTAAGTGCTTGGGCTAGGTGTTCACAGGAGTCACCACAGACACATTGCAGAGTTTTAAAGCACCATCGGAGTGAAGGCCGAATGTTATCGCGAAACCAAGAAGAACTTATCTTGATTGCGGCGTTCGGTGCATTCTGGTTGGGTACGCCTCATTTTTATTTTACTTATTTATCTTTTTGTACTCTTTAACCTGACGACAATGGTTGATAGCACTCCTTTTAGCAATGAGGGCGTTTAACCAATCTAGCGTTGATGTCAACTTGGCTCACCCTCGCCATCTTTTCTCCGCAAGCAGTGGGACTGCGGAAAGCAACGTGGTTGGGGCAGGAGGTCGGAGAGCACCTGCCACATATAATGCACCATCTGCCGAACGCAATGCTGCTGCTTATGGACAACCCAAGACAGGCTATCGTAAGGATTACCCGTGTAGCCCGTATGACGAATACTGCGTCTCAGAAGAATGGGCGTTTTACTGACAGTGGTTGATGATGAACTGTTCTGAAGCACGATCATCCAGGTCGGAGGTGATCATGAAATAAATGTTTTATAACGTTCTTGTCCTTGAGTACTCTTATCTTGTACCCTATTGTATATGTTTTCAGGAGAAGAGACAACGACGATGTTTGTTTGTCAGGTGAACCTTGACTGTGTCCAGTCGGCCGGAACCGGAAAAGGGACGTCCCGGCCAAATGCAGCCTGAGAACCCCCAGCTGCCGATAACCCGTCATTACCGCGTTGAGACCGGATCCGTTCTACTTGAATCGCCTTGAACCCAGTCCAAGCTGATATGATGAGTACACTCACATTTACTGATATACAAATGGGACTTAACACGCTTTTCGAGTTACTCGACGAAGCGCCGCATCGAAACCGATGTTATGAAACTGCGAGTGCTCATCCTTCCCAACCTGTTCACCTTTGGTTTACCTTGGTTTGGGGCAGCTTGATGTCGGATTATGAGGTTACCCTCGTAAACGATAACATGCGCGAGTTCTATGTCCGTTTTCATGGACCCGCAGAAAGTGAGCCGTGTGGTGTTGCAGCAACATGGTTTCTAATCAAGTCTCGCAGCTCCGTTTTCAGGCGGAATATGGAAGATACACGTTGAGCTACAAGCTGATTATCCATACAAATCTCCTAGTATCGGATTCATGAACAAGATCTTCCACCCCAACATCGATGAACTGTAAGTGCCTATCGCCAACGGAAACATAATTGGGGTGCTAATGCACCGATGTCAAGGAGTGGCTCAGTGTGCTTGGACGTCATTAACCAGACTTGGTCACCTATGTTCGGTACGTGTGCACTCTCAGCATATCGTGCGCTTCATAGATGAACCGTGGATCAAGATATGATCAACATCTTTGAAGTATTTCTTCCGCAACTCCTTCGCTACCCAAATCCCAATGATCCCCTTAATGGGGAGGCTGCGGCACTGATGATGCGACACCCAAAGGAATATGAAGCTAAAGTTAAAGGTAAGGAACCCCGACGAGGTTGATTTGGCACTCAATATTGTGTCGCTGTGTAGAGTATGTACAGCGGTTCGCGACCAAGGATGTGGTTGACGCTACGGACAAGCCCAAGGAGGACGAAGACGAGGAAATGAGTGACATTGGCAGCATCAGCGAGGAAGTTGATGAATCCTGATGGCCCATCATTCATTTGCCTGAAACACGCCCACGTTTACCCATGTCTTTCCATTCCCGACCGTACACCACACACTGCTATCGTGTTTTCTGAAACCTCCTAAAACGACTTCTTGAACGTTCAGGAGGATACCCCATTTCATGTGATGCAACCTATCTCTCTCCAGCCTTTTAATTGTGCCGCTACGTACACTCGGTGGTCATCACACCATCACATTCTGTTGTACTATTATCTAGGGAAATTTTGACTTTTGACAAATAGTATCTGTATCTGCCTCGTTGACCCGGTCGGAACATGAGCGCCTGAACAAAGAAGTGAAGCAAGTGGCATACAGCACCCGAAACACCAGGGACACGCCTAACTGCGTACTGAGGCCGTAGTAGCTGATGGCAGAGCTAATGGTGGGACCAACTCGTCCACCTTTTTCTGAATGTCTGCAGCGGCCTGAGAAGTTATGAATAGGAGTATCATGAGAACGGAAAATATCCACCTTCATCAGGGTGTCTATCTGTAACTTGACGCTCTCCACGGTCGCGAGTTTGGTCTTGCTCTGTTTGAGGAGCTCTTCCTTTTGGACCAAAAGTTCTTTCCGTCGGAGATCGAGCCTGGAAGGGATGAGGGCCACTATATCACAGGATTTGATGGGACTACCTCTGCCGCTCTGCGAGTTCGAAGCTGAGACGGTTGAGCATTAACTGATGATGGTTCCCGAGAACATCTGAGGTGCGGGCCTCTGGCGGGGCGAGTTCCTGGAACTGGGCGAGGGAATGAAGGGGGACGTCCTGGTAAATGGAACTAGACACAGTCGGGGAAAAGCGGATGTGGAAGAGACGGAGGGGAACCCACGCAAACTGGCGACACTTGTCGATCTCACGCTCCAGGTGGCGTTTCTCATAGAGGAGATTCTGGAGACCGAGATGTGTTTGGTCCATGTCTTGTCTGGCATCGGCGGTGGCCTGCTTGTGGGTGCGGGTGGCAACGTTTGCTGATCTATTGAGGGCCTTAAGACGGGCGAGAAGAGCGCTGGCGCGGATGTGGACGGTGATTGGGTCTACATGTGCGTTGGCTGGGGAGACGAGGTCCTGAAAGTGCTTGAACTCGGCCATGACTGGCTTACAAGGCCACGCCACATTTGGACATCCGCTGACGGACCCGCTCTCACGTCTCTGCTAATAAAGCGGCCCTTCGCCAGGTATCCTCCTCCTCATAACAAGATGTCTGTTCATCTTCAGCGTTCTCGCTCCGGCACTATTCCTTCCATGGAAACCAGCGGCGAAGCCCTCAGAGACAACACCGTCATCGTGGGTGCGCGCCCCTGTCTGCACCCTTATCATAGGCCCAATCTGATATCCAGCTGCTAGTGTTCGGTGCCTCTGGCGACTTGGCTAAGAAAAAGGTTTGCCATAGGTCCCCTCCCCCTCCCTCTCTTCTGACTCGTCTTATTTCATTCCAGACTTACCCCGCCCTGTTCGGTCTCTATCGCAACCGTTATCTTCCTAGTGATGTCCACATCGTCGGTTACGCGCGCACGAAAATGGACACTGAAGAGTATCACAGACGTGTCACTTCCTATATCAAGAATCCGAATGATGATCCCACCATCGCGTCCGAGCTCGAAGATTTCAAAAGGATCTCAACCTATGTCTCCGGTGGCTACGAGGATGCCGAGTCGTTTGTCAACTTGCTGAAACATCTTCAAGAGATCGAAAAGGCATATCCAACCCCTGCCATTAACCGTGTGTTCTACCTTGCACTCCCGCCCTCTGTATTTGTCCCAGTGGCAAAGAATATCAAGGACCAATGCTACTCCTCAAAGGGCATCAACCGCATCATTGTTGAGAAACCGTTTGGCAAGGACGTTGAGTCGTGTCGGTCCCTTCTTGGCGAAATCAAGCGATCGTGGAAAGAGGAGGAAACTTATCGAATTGACCACTATCTAGGCAAGGAGATGGTCAAGAACTTGCTTGTCCTACGATTTGGCAACGTGGCTATGAACGCTGCGTGGGACCGGAATTCGATCAGCAATGTTCAGATTACATTCAAGGAACCGTTTGGAACAGAGGGTCGTGGCGGGTATTTTGACGAATTTGGAATCATCCGAGACATCTTGCAGAACCGTGGGTGATTGACTAATGCGTGGTGACGGACTGATGGACGTGGACGCCTAGATTTGTTGCAGGTTTTGAGCATCTTGACAATGGAACGGCCGGTGTCGTTCAGTGCGGAGGATATCCGGGATGAAAAGGTGTGGCGTTCAGGGAGGTTACGGGATATAGTTTGATGTGTGTGGAACAGGTCAAAGTGTTGCGCTCAATTGCGCCTGTCAAGTTTGAGGACGCGCTTTTGGGACAATACGTGGCAGCGAATGGGAAGCCGGGTTACCTGGAGGACGACACTGTGCCAAAGGATTCTGTATGTCCTACATTTGCGGCGATGGTGCTCTGGATCCGGAATCCGAGATGGGATGGAGTGCCGTTCATTCTGAAAGCGGGTAAAGGTAAGCAATGAACGAGTGATGGTGACATTGACGGGTGATTGGAGAGGATACAGCGCTGAACGAGGCCAAGGTGGAGATTCGGGTGCAATTTAAAGATGTGACGGAGGGGATATTTGCAGATATTTCGCGGAACGAGCTGGTTGTGCGGATCCAGCCGTCAGAGGCGGTGTATCTGAAGCTGAACGCGAAGACACCAGGATACTCGTTCCGGGCGATTCCGACGGAAATGGATTTGACATACAAGAGGCGGTTCACGGACACGAAGATCCCAGAGGCGTATGAGGTGCTTATTCTTGACGCACTCAAGGGTGATCACTCCAATTTCGTGAGAGACGACGAGCTGGATGTGGCATGGAAGGTGAGTGTGCGAGCACGGGAGGTGGTCGTGGCTGATGGGATTTTAGATATTCACCCCGATTCTGCATTGGATTGAGGGACGGCAAGCACCCAAGCCGCTTCCGTATGAATACGGGTCACGTGGTCCGTCGCAGCTGGATGAATTTATTGCGCGGTACAAATTCAAGCGGTCGGCGGAGGAATAGTAAGTGCAAATAAATGCGTTTTGCGAAAGAATGATATCATTTCTTACATAATCGATTAGTCAGTGGCCTGTGACGAATGTGTCCAATTTGTGATATTAAGTAATTAAGTTTCTAATACACGTGACCCGTTCGATCTGTTCCCTTGAATCGTGAGCTCGTTGGATGGGTCCTCGAGATGGATCCCCCGCCGACGACGTGCATGCATGTATGCGTGCGTGTCTGATTCGTCCCCGCCTACTAATACCATCACCACACCCAACAACAACAACAACAACAGTTCCCTCACAAATGTTCCCCTCTTCTCGCGACCTCCTCCCCATCTTCTTCTGCCCGCTCTGTCCACCAGAGTCCCTCCTTGCAGCACCGACAACACTCCGCTGCGGTCACACAGTCTGCGCCGTACATGTTCGCTCCCCGCTCTGTCCGGTTCCCGCCTGTGCGCACCAGCAGCAGTCCTCCCAAAACGTCCCCTCTTCCCCCCGCGTCGCGTTCTTCCCCGCCCCCTTACCAACTCAGTCACTCCCCCCCTTCTCTCCCCATTCCCCCATCGATATCAGGATAAATAACATCATTCACCTCCTCCGCCCCTTGTCGTATTCCGATGACGACTCCGACCCCGAGGATCACCGTCATCCCGATTCTGCGCCACCCCGCGAGTTGGAGAAAGTTCTCTTCACAGAACTCTCCTGTGACATATGTTTTATGTTGCTCTACCGGCCCGTCACTACCCCCTGTCAACATGTACGTCTGCCTTTCCCCTTCACCCGTTTCTCACCCCCCCAAAAGACATTTTGCTCCCAGTGTCTTCAACGTTCCCTCGATCACACTATGCTTTGCCCCCTCTGTCGTCAAGATTTTCCTAGCTTCGCTTACTTTCAGGACTATCCCCACAATAAGATCATCCTCTCTCTCCGTGAGCTTGCCCTAGAACTTTCTGGCATGCCCATTCACTCGTTTTCTTCCAGTCCTCAGAGCTTTTCCGGACGATTATGCAAGTCGCGGTGATGCAATTGAACGTGGAGAGCATGATACCCGTCTAGACACCCCCATTTTTGTCTGCCAGCTTTCTTTCCCCGGGATGCCTACCCTCCTCCACTTTTTCGAACCCCGCTACCGTCTCATGCTCCGGCGTTGTCTCGAGAAACCATCCCCAACTTTTGGAATGATCATCCCCGCTCGTGCTGCCCCCATTTTCGGTCATAGTACAATCGCTGGCTCCGAGTTCGGCACAATGCTCGAGATCAGGAGTGTTCAAATGTTTGCAGATGGCCGCAGCATAGTCGAGACTTGGGGAACCCACCGTTTTCGCATACTCGAACAGGGTTCCCTCGACGGCTACGTGATCGGCAGAGTTGAACGAATTGATGATTACGACGACGATCTCGCAGAATGGGCGGCTCAAGATGACGACCGCGCTCCCTCATCTCTCGTCGATACTCATCCTCAGCCTGTACTCCCACGTATGGCACATGGCAGTTTTCCTTCCTCATCCATCTCACCTACTGGCTCTCAAGATTTACCACCCTCCACTGCTACCTCTCGATCCCCTTCTACTCCCGTTCTTATGGCGACGTGCCACGCGTTTTTGAGCCAGCTGCGTGCAGGGACAGCCCCTTGGGTTGTTCAACGACTCCATTATACTTATGGTCCGCAGCCCCCCGATAGTGATCCTGGTGCATTTTCGTTCTGGATGGGCATGGTTCTTCCTATAGATGAATATGAGAAAGCCAAACTCTTGCCAGTCAAAAGTGTTCGTCTGAGATTGAGAATAGTGGTGGGTTGGATTGAGCAATTGAATAGTAATTGGTTTGTTTTTCTGTTGTCAGTTCGTTCCATAATTCATCTACGTGCCCCTAGGTGGTTCACGAGTGGTTGCACCGTCCTATGAGCGTAACCGTGTTGGTGTTATCTTCCATTGTTTCGTATGTATTTTGCAGATTCTGTTATAGCCACAGTAGACTACAATGTATCCCCATCGTTTAGCATTGCGACTTCACCCCACTTGTCTTTATTTTTCTCTCTTATGTATCTTCGACACAGCGTGTTGACACAACAACTGATTGAAGTACCTGTCACGATGGTCACAATGCTGTTACATTTGCGCTCTTTCGGTGTGTCGTCCTCAAACTGAATTCATGGTGAGGTCGAGCACAAGTTCTGGTTCGACATTGCGTCTTTTGATGCCAACAGTGCGCTCCCCAACACCACACTCGTCGGTATCATCGCCTTTTGTCCCGCCACCACGTTCGCCCCGCATAAGACCAGCAACTGGCCGATTATCTGGTGTCCGTTCCCGTTCGGGTTCTGCGACCACTTCTATCGATAAATCTGGACTCGCCGGAACCTGGAACAGTGGGAAATGGGATACTACAGATGGAGAGCGCTGGATCGGGCACAAGTATCGCTTCGAAGTTGTTGAGGAACGAATGGAGCTCGTGGGTTATCAAGTATATGCTGTCGAGAAGTGGTGAGTACACGTACCCGTGTGTGGAGTTGCTTGTACGACAAGTCTCTCAGGATAGTAGAGCGTACGCGACCAGTGACCGTTTTGACGGTGTACACAGGCGACCCTTCGCACAAGGCACGTCTCCACAGTGGTAGCATTTCTTGCTGTGATTGACCAACGTTCGTGTTCGCGGTAGATCGTTGTAACTGCGCTCAGTCCTCTGTCTACTATGACCACTTCCGAAGCAGATGCTGAATTCAAGGCGGCTGTACAACACTTGCGCAAACAAGATGGGGCACGGCCGAGAGAGGTTAGTATGGAACAGGTGCTCTTGCATGATGCATGACCCATGGATGAACGTTCTGAATAATAGACATCCAAAGGAACGCTGATGGTGACTTCGCTCGCTCACTTCCGCTCGGATTACACCATCGTTCAGATCCCCAATGGTGACTTGCTTTCTGCACAAGAACGGTTGTATTCGAACATCAATCTGCTTCGCATGGGATGCAGCGGTCGGAGTGCAGTAACCCTTGAAGAACCAAGGTATGCGTTCCGTCCATTGTGTGCGTGCTCGATCAAGCATTTTCGGCAGTGATACCACAAAAGATCGGTTCAAGTCGATGTACTTCCTGTCTGATGGACCGCCACCAGCTGGTGCTTTTCGATCCAAATCACACTCACGGACACATACGCGGGCATACTCGCAGCCTGTGACTGCGCTTTCACCTGCTGTACTCGAGGGGGTCGCTCAGCCTACGAATGCTAATAGCGCGAATGTAGCAGCACAGACAGGACCGTCGCGGCATCCACACTTTGCGTTGTACGTGCTTGAGCTTGTCAAGCTGGTGCAGGCTTCGCTTGGGATCTGTGGCATGTTCCCGTTGACGCCGCCATTCGATGGTCTGCTGTGTGACGTCACGATTGATGGGCTACGCCGATGGGCTGCCGAGATCGGCGACAATTTGATTGGCTCCGAGGTGCGGTAGTGATCCCTCCAAGTGTCGTGTGACGCTCTGATCAACGCCGAGTCCAGTCCACAGAGCGTATCGCAGATCCCTCCCTCGTCGCCGCTCTCCTCTCCTTCGTCCTCTCCACCCGCAACAAGCTCGTTGTCTGGACCCCTACCATCACAAAGGATCCATTTCTGCACCCACTCGACTTTCTCACCGTCCTCTCCTCTCTCCAACACACCAGTCTGGGATCACTCCCCGCGAGCGTAAATACCTCCTCAAATACCTTGCCGCTCTCCCCGCTCCCCCCTTCATCAACCACAAGCTCGCCTTTGGGCAACTTGTCACATTCCTCCACCGCTCCGATCACCTACCTCACCCTTGCCTTGCACAAGTCATTGTTGTCCCAGCACGACCCTAAACTCCGACATTCTGATTCTCGCCGCGTTCATCGTGTCATTCTATCCAAACTAGATTTAACATCCGATTCAGAGGCTACAGACGACGAAAGGAAATGGCTGGGTGGCCGGGTCATGGGTCTCGTTGGCCGGGCCAGTACGAGTGGTCCAGGGTCTGTCAGTGCTCCCACTGCCGATTTGGCTGTGTTTGTGCGGGAGATCGTCAGTGGTCGTGAGCGCGAGCGCGACAGGGAACGTGGAAGGGAAAAGGATACTGAAAGGGAGCGCGACAAGGAGAAACCTGCCAAGGACACCGAAAGCCCTAGAGAGCGCATTGATGACAAGGAAAAGATCGGAGGAAGCTTGAAGGCTCTGTGGTCTGGAAAGATGGACCTCCTCACCAGGATGCGAGAACGGGCAGAAGGCAAGGGATCACTCCGTCGTGGAACAGAACGTGAATCAGAAGGAGATAGGAACGGCGAAAAAGAAAAGGACAGAATCACACTGAGTGACCTTGACGACCCTGTGGCCAAGACCCTCGCTGACGATGATTTGGCTTTCGGGGGAGCATGGTCTGGAAGAGTACAAAAACGACTCGAGATGTGGACCGGGTAAGCTTTTTAGCATTGTTATCAATCAATATCGATTCGATATGCATAGGATCAACCGCTCCAAGAAGCTGGTCGACCATTCTTCTCCTACCAAGTTCGGTGGTCGTACATCGTCTGTTACCATTCCGTTGTCCACGCAGTCGTCATCTTCGGGCCATGTGTACCTCGCCTCGGAACTTCAGGGCCTTGGGATTCCCACTGTCGTGTTATCACAGTAGGTTTTTGCCTATTTGCTTGTGGCTTTTTACCTTTCTTGCCTCCCAAATGCAGTGATAATGGGGACGAGGACGAACTGCTGAGTAGTGGCCAGGTATCACCTGCATGTACGCTGTCCAACCCTTGTGCAGGAGCTTTCATTCACACGCGATGGGTCTTCAGCTGTTTCGCGAACTCACACGCCTTTTACGCTTGATGCCTCCACAAACGTCAGTTCCGCCAATCTTATTGCTCCTGAGAACAGGCATCAAATTGGAGACCCTATAAGGTTTCGGAGACATAACTTTGACAGCGGTGTAAGTGAGATGGGACAAAAGATTCCAGCTGAGTGGGAGCACATTACGGGTGGTCGTGGAGAGGCCTGGTGGAAAGCACGGGTTGCGGAAGACAGGCCAAAAAAGGTAACTAGAATGAGTCTACGTCCGACGAGACGGTGCGTGTCGTTGAATGCGTTTCACCGAACTTGACTGCTGAGATGTGTTCTCTCCACGGACGAAAGACATACATTCCACGGTCTCTCATCTGTACAGCACGTACCTGTGTTACGCATGGACTGGATGCGTATAGATGTCGAGTTGTGTGGACAGGTACTAATGATGCAGAGGCGAGAGGCCCACCTAGAAGGGGTCATAAGGTGTCTCGAGGTGTGTATGCTAGGTTTCATTTTCAGCGTACCAGCATTTTGACGGCGTGATTAGCATCTGACAACGACCCTAGCTCATGCGTCGACGACGCTGCGCAATACACATACGGCACATAAACTGATTATCGATTCACTCACCTCTCACGACCTCCCATCTGGCACGGCTTTGGCTGCACCCACCTTGCACGCGTCGTTGCCATCTGCATCTCGTACTTACACTCCCCCGGGCCACACGCCTGTTCTGGCGGCGCTTCACGCGCTTCCGGTAACACCGGCTGTACCGGCTCTGCAGTACGAAGCCGCACAACTAAGAGCCGACGATATGTGGGCCTCAACAAGAGAGTTTAGAAAGAAGGTGTGGGAATTGAGGAGTATCGTGTTCGGAAGGGAAAATGTATTGGGCGTTGGTGGAGCGGGCCCGGGCAGAGGACGACGGCGATGGACGTCTCAGTGGAAGCTTGATGGCACTGAGTGCTTGGTGGATGCATTGGGACGAACAGAATCAGAAGCAGAAGAGGAGAGAGCGATTATTGCAGATGGAGAGCGCTCAGAAGGCGAGGACGAGACGGAGAGTGAATGGGAATCTGGGATGGAGAAGAAAGGAGTACCAAGTGATGTGGAAGAAAGAGGTGAGAGTGAGGCGATGGGTCCAATGTGGTTATTGCGGGTGTTCATGAGCTGGGGAACAAGACTGGGCATCGTTAAAGGAGAGGCGGACGTGGGTGGGTCCGGCGTATCTGCCACAGGAGAACTGATTTTAGGAGATACTCGTGTCAGTGAGGCTGACGACTGAAGTACTGATCACCTATTAGATGCATGGACTCAAAAACGTTGTAGCACACATGGAAACTCATCGCATTCAAAGATCGATAAGTTGAAACTAGTATGTAACCAAGACTGAGCAAGGATGGGTCGATGACGGGGAACTATGCCTTGCGGACGACCTTGCCCTGAGATTTTCTGATCGCACGCTTGTGATTGCGTTCGAGAAGCTAGTAAAGCAATATGAGATAATAGAGGATTGAGAGAAAAAAAATCCACCTTTTTCTGCTCGACGGCGCTAAGCTTGGCGATTCTATCTTGTTCCGCCTTGCGTTTGGCTGCTTTTTTGTCTTCGGCAGCCTAAAAAGCAAGGGTAAAGAAGAGAGTTGGGTATGAAAAAAAAGGGAGCGCACCTCCTCTCTCTTCTCCCTGGTTTCATCCTCTTTAATTTCTTTTTCGACATCTTCTCTCATCTTTCTGATCTTCGCCCTCGTCTCTGGACGCAAGACAACTTTCCCAGTTGCAAATAGATCAAAGAGAGCAAAGACAGTATCGACGAGGGTGAGAATGTCCTCTATGTGACGCGAATCGGGAAGGGCGATATCGAGGAGGACGCGCTTGGTATTGTGCTTTTGAGCGACGTAGGAGGCAGCTGTCTGTGGCCTCTCATTGGGTTGGTCAGTGATGGAGAGAGAGCGAAGATAGTTGAGGGATGGCGTCGTCGCAAGGAGGGCGGAAAGGGTGATGGACGGGCTAAGGTGAAGCTTGAGAAGCACGTCAGAGACATCCGCGAACTCGGACATGAGAGAAAAGGCGGATGGAAGGGAAGGGTGTTCAGTGGTGCGAGTGAATGTCTGTAAAAAGAAGAGTGAGGAGACAGTGAGAGGAAGAAGAGAGGACAAACGAGATCCCAGCGGTTGTCCTTTATGGTGGTGAGCTCGGACTTGTTGACGACGGCCCAAACGAAGTCAGGGAGAGCGGCGGCGGCTTCCGAGTCGAGGAGAAAATCAAAAGAGACGCTGTCACGAGGTTGGTAGCGGAGGTCATACAGCTGCCAGAGGGAGCGGAGGAGGAGCTGGAGGGGGTCCTGGCGGGGGACAAGAGAGATGACAGTGTGGAGGGAGGCAAGTGCGCGCCTGCCTGTGGAGAAGACGAAGAAGTCGGTGGGACCATCGGCGATGAGGCCAGAGGAGGAGGCAGGAGCAGAAAAGTTGCGGGCGAGGATGGGGTGGAGAGTACTGTAAAAAGCGTTGGCAATGCGGTTGTTGCGACGCTTTCCGTGCAGGGCGAGGGCGAGATACAAGAGGAGGGCAAAAAGGAGACAAGCTTGTGTGACGAACACTGGAAGGTGATGAGGAGCACGACAGTTGAGAGAAAGAAGAGGACGAACGTGCGGGCCGAAAGACAAAGAAACGCCAGCGGAACTGAGTGCCCGAGTACGCGTCTTGAAGAGGAGGAGGAGGAGGAGGGATGAGATAGGCGAGGAGGGACATGGTAGACGGAAAGAGGCAAGTTGGTCGTGTCGTCGACAACCACTAGTGAACTACGCTACACACAACGTCAAAAGGCAAGTAAGCTTTGGTCCACCTGCTCCTCGTTCCCTCAAAAACCATCAGCATGGATCCGTCTGCGCTTCTCATAAACGCTGCCATGTTCCCGCCCATCCAGATACACATGCAGGAATGTGTTGAGCCGGTTTGAGCACACCGGGACTTGCTTACACCGACTATAGGGACAGAACTACCCGACAGACTACGCACAGTTTGTGCTCGATGTGCTCGCGAAAATGACCCGGAACGCAGGGACAATCGATCAGACCGTCCTGCGGCAGGTCATCGGGCTCGCGTCGTCGTACCTCGTCACGGACGCATCGACGAACCCGGAGGGCGGGATTGCAACATGGCAGGTGGGGTTCAACAGGGCCGTCGATCTGGTCGTTGTGCTGCACCACCGGGGTGAGCTGGAGCTGGACACGTTCAACGAGGCGTCCAAGGCGTGCTCGGAGTGCTGGAGTGTTGCAACGACATGGCGGGGCATGGAGGCGTGTCGGCAGGGAGTGAAGGAGGTCGCTGGCAAGCTCAAGATGCTGCTTGATGAGCCCAACAGGAGGACGTACCAGGGTCACAAAGTGTATACTCCCAACAGTCAGTAGTTACTAGTCCATTTGTAATCATCACTACCATCTCCCCCTCTTCTTCCTCCTCTTCCTCCTCTTCCTCCTCTTCCTCCTCTTCCTCTTCCTCCTCCTCCTCCCATCATGTCTCTCGACCCCCTCCGTGCCCAC
>JBBPKO010000517.1:0-19523 GCA_038089295.1 Xerocomus amazonicus
AGCACCATGTGTTCCTTTCCGGGGACTACAAAGCCTTGGGGTTGATACATGTAGATCTCTTCTTTAAGCTTTCCATAAAGGTAAGCGCTTCTGACATCGAGAGCTTCAATGTGCCAGGATTCCAGGGCGGCGAGTGCCAACATAAGTCAGACTGTCTCAAACCGTACAACTAGAGAGAAGATCTGATCAAAATCAAGACCTTCGACCTGCAAGAAGCCTTTTGCCACTAAGCATGCCCTTTTACGACCATTGGGTTTTACATCAAATACCCAGCGGTTATTAATGACCTTATGCCCTTTAGGGGGTTCGACCAGTTCAAAGACTTTCTGTTCTTTGAGCATGTCAAGCTCACGTCGACAAGTGGCTTTCCACTCCTCTTGTGCTGTAGCAGGTAGCATTGATATGTCCTTGTATGTCCACTCGGGGTGTGGTTTAGACTCTGCAGAAGTCTTGCCATGTGGTATTGCCTTCGACATCAAATGTGCAAGAAGTCTGGCTCCCCCTTCTCGGCATAGCCGATCAACATCCGCTTCCGAATCAGCATCAGTGGGAGGTGGGGGGGGAACATCGGGTGCATTGGGTATGTCGGGAAGACTGCCAGGCATATTGGATGGGCCAGGCACCAGACGGGATGAGGGTCCAGGTTCACCGACAATGTCACGCCATCGCGATAAGTGATCCGCGTCCTTCTGGTGCTCTACCAGGTGTTTATCACCATAGATATTGCTGGGCCCATGGGGCACACAGCATTCCTGTTGGGAGCATTTAGAAGCGAGAGGGATGGCAGGCGGTCCAGGCCGGGGTGCTCTCAGAGGGGTAACCGGGGCATGTGGAACCAGGCTAGGCGTACGAGGGACAGGAGCATGGGAAGATGGAGCTCAAACGGGTGGTCGACTGGGTAGGTCGTCATCATTGAAGGATAGGGGCTCCCCCATAGGGGGCACATCCTGATCAACTCTGGACAGGGGTTGCTTATGGGTAATAGGAGGATTATCCTTCCTTTTGCAGCAAGGCATTAATGTCTCATCGAAGATAGCGTTTGCAGATGTATAAATGATGTTGGAGCAATGCATGAATATATAATTCGTTGTCATGCCAGGGGCGGTCCCCAGATGGAGCATCAACTCAGCCTTAGGGGCAAGCTTGTTATCACGTGTCTCGGGAGGTATATGCATATAAGTAGCACAACCCCAGACGCACAGATGGGAAACATCTGGGAGATGTCTGTGAATAAGCTCAAATGGCATTTTGCCATTGAGTCTAGCCATCGGTGTACGATTGTACAAATGATTGGCATGTAAGAATGAGAATTCCCACCAACTATCAGGTGCACAGGCATCATGCCTTAGCAACTTGGATTTTTCAGAAATAGTCCGCATGAGCCTTTTGGCTCTGCCATTCTGCATAGGGGTATGAGGGGCAGATTGGAAGATCACAATCCCCTGCTCCTTGAGCATCTGGTCAAATGTGAGGGATTTGTATTCTTCTCCAGCATCTGACATCCATCCCTTGACTTTCGCTTCGAACTGGGTGTTGACCAATTTTAAAAAGTGCCTGGTGCAAGCCAAAGCTTCATTCTTGGTGTGCATAAGGGTCATCCAGGAGAAGGATGAATAATCATCCAGGAAGGTAATCGCATATTTATATTTGCGATATGAATCAAGGGGAAATACTTTGAGGTCCGAATGGATCAGCTCAAAGGTGCGGGTAGCGCGATGCTCATTAGGAGGGAAACTCCTATTAGGCATTTTGCCTTTGATACATCCAGGGCATACCAGGACCTCATTGGGAATTTTAACATCGTCAGGGAAGCCTTTAGTGTGCTTCTTCATCTGACGGAGGGCTTCTTTGCCTGGGTGACCAAATCTTTTATGTAAGATATCATAAGAGATAAGGAAAATGCAGTCGTTGCATTGATTCTTCAGGGGTAAGGCTTTTATAGAATATAGAAACTTCGCTACACTATCTGGTAGGAAGGGAGCTAGTTCCTTGCAATCGCCATATAGCATTGTTAACTGCTTAGCGTTTCCCTTGATCAGAGCACCTTCAGCAAGCAAGCATCCCATGGACACGAGCTTGATGCCACTGTTGGGTATATGTCCTACGTTGTATAGGGGTAAGATGCAGCTAATGCCTTGCGAATTTTCCCAACGTATAAGGACTTTCCCCTTCCCTTTTACGAAGATCACTGATGCAGCGGTGGATACTGGGATCCATTGATCGTGTGGTAACTCCTCATATTCTACATAGTCTGATCAGTCAGGAGTGAAGTGCATGGAGGCACTGGAATCCAATATCCAGACATTGTCTAGGTGTCCGTGCCTACACTTGCACTTTTCCTTTCCTTTGCCTACATTCGGGCAGGCACACTCATTAAAGGCAAATGTGGGGGAGCAACTTATGTATTGCTCTATTGTAGATACATGGAAACTATCTACATTGTCCGATGATGCTATACTAAGATCTGTGAGGTCAGGGAGATCAATTAGTGTTAATGACAGATCAATGGAATTTTCCACGTACAACATTAAAACGTCCACAGAGGTACCTGTCCCTAGACTAGCTAGGTCCACCAACTCCTGGTCGAAGTCCTCGGGGGGGACAGAACCATAGATGTCGACGATATTGTCGAGATCTACTCCATCGTCCACCTCTTCCGAGTCCCACTCGGTGTCGGGTGCTATCTCAATTTGATGGTGGCAGTTTTGGCGGCCCCCATGCTTCCTCTTCTTTGATGCCAGTTGCTCCTCAACTGGTTCCTCGCCATATGTTGGGTCATCATACATGTCGTACAATGCCCTAGTGGGAGGTGGAGGAGAGAGAGGAAGCTCCTCAAACCTTTCGGTAAGAGGGGCAGGCGGAGGAAGGGAGACAACCAGCATAGTGCTGGCTGTAACATGCACGTCAAGGCGCCGGATGGTCTGACAGGAGGGTTGTACACCCAACCTATCAGCAAGAGAGAAGGCCTGCTTGATCCTAGGATCAGCGGCAGGGCCATACGCGCCTTGATAGGCATGCGTGGACTCGAAAGCATCAACTCTGGGGTCAACAGTGGGGGTAGGGCCATTCATAATCAGGGCCCGAAGAGAGAAGGCAGCAGAGGCGATTTGCGGGGCCTCTGCCATTGCCGCGGCGTTTGCTTTGGGCTTGGAGCCCTTTCCCTGTTTTTGGCAAGGTTTCTTGTCCTCACCACCTTGTTACAGCAGTTTTTGCTGCTGCTGGAAAGTGGGCTCCTTGTCCTTCTGCTTGACCGTAGAGACCTTGTTGGCCGATTGGCCAGGTTTTCCCTTTGCAAGGGACCTTGACTCCCAAGAAAGGATGGCGGCAGTGTGGATCTCCTCCACTTTGGGTACCGTCTTCGCCTGTGCCATCATCTGTGAGATGACGTCCATCGTGGGGGGTAGTTTTGCAAGCACCAGCATAGACTGGATGTCCGCAGTAAATTTATATCCCACTGTTTCAAGGCGGCTGAAGAGGGTAGTGACCTTTGTCAAGGCCGGGGCTGGGTGAGAGGAGGAGGGAATGGTTGTGTCGAGAAGCTCTCAAAAGAGCGTATACACAGCGGCAAGAGAGGAGCTTTGGTATTCCTTCTTGATGGCACTCATCAAGCTGTCTGCTATGATGTGAGAAGCGAAGCACTGACAGATGTTGTCTGTCATGTGGAGTTTGATAGAACCTATTAATTGGTCATTTGCATGATACCAATCAATATAGTTCTTGCACTCTTCAGCGCTTGGTGCCTCGGTTAGGTCATCAGGAGGTGGGACATGGGTCACCCAGAGGGACCCAGAAGCTTGGAGGTAGGCCTCCATAGTAGGCCACCATGTATTGAAGTTGGAGCCGTTGAAGATGGGCATCCTGTTGTCTTTTGAAGTCAACATGTTTGATATCTACAACATTCATTAGCATAAGATGCAAGAACGGAGAATTCAAGCCTGCATAGTTTCCCCCTCATCCAGATGGCGGTTAGCCAGTTAAGGCGACCAGCAACATCTGGCATAGGTTCACTCTCTTCTCCAAGCAGCGATCCACCTGGTCTGCTTTTCAGCGACATTGGTGGTTCAGCGGTACTTGGGAGAGACAGGGAGCAGAGGTGTACTAGCGCATATCCAGGTTTCCCTAGTAACCAGCCAATGTTCAGCGATAGAGAGGAGCTTTCGCTCACTCTCCAGCAACCAGAGGCTAGCTACCGGGGCTCATAACCTGTTGGGAGTATGGCATAGCAACGTCCATGGAGGAAGGGTTGCTGGTACTTACTAGATAGTGCTTGGTAGGTTGCTGCTTAGAGGATGGTCGTGGTATGAACGCAAGAGTCTCTGTTGGAACTCCGAAGTGGAGTTCGAATTATCTACTATGTGTGTGTGAACTTATCTACCTATAATAGCGTACGTTCAACACAAAGCACTTCACCTCCAAGCTTGGATTATGCCCTTCCATTTGAGGGGGAGTGTAGGAGTTATTGATATTGAGTACAAACAGTCCATGGCTATGCATATTATATAATCTCGCTCAGTACTATAGTTGTCGTACCACTTCATATAACACCTCAGTGACTGTTTACCACCAGTTCACTGAGGTAAGTTACTACTTTACTTATATTACACTTTACTGATATCCTGTAGTCCTACTGCATACTACAGGTAATGATACAGTGACTGTTTACCGCCAGTTCACTGAGTCCTACTGCATACTACATTGAGTGCCATTTGAAGATGGACCTTCCAAGAGGTCTATTCTTTTCCCACAGGGTCAAGTTTGGGAAGTTTAATTTCATCTGACTTGTAGGACATGTTGAGAGGGCTATAGAGGGTTTTTACTTCATCTATTTAGGCTTTCAAGCCAGGGCTCATAATCTGTAGTGCACAGTAGGACTCAGTGAACTGGTGGTAAACAGTTGCATAAGTTCACTGGTGATTGCTCTGGTCCGAAGCCGGTCGTGGATGCGCGCGCGCTTGTAATTCCAACATGCTTCTGGCTTGATTTTTTTTTTTTCTCGCACATAGTGGACACGGCGTGGAGGGTGTTGATGACATCAATGAGCAGACATTCGGGTGCACGGTACCGGCGAAACAGACGGGAAATCAAGTTACATTGTAGAGCACCAATGGTACACATATGGGTAGAAAGAACGAAACGAAGCGCCCCCTCGAACACACACAAGGTATTCCTAGCGTGTACATTGTACCACCGGGTGTGCTGACCTCCCGGTTTAGCCACTCCAGACCCTGTGTCGCAGCTCCCAGAGGCTCAGCTGCGCTTGAGTTAACCACGCCTCGATGGATCGCCTATCTCCATTATGCCTTCGCTCCCACCCCTTTCGCTCGAGTTCGCACTTATATGGTCTAGGGACGATGTCGCGCGTCTGAAGTGTTCATGCGATCCAGGTGCGTGCATTAGTGCAGCGTGCATTCATTTTCATGATGTCATAGAACGGGTAATATTGTGCCATTTTAACCGCTGGCTTGTCTTCGTGCCGGCACAACTATGGTTGTAGATCGGCTTTGCGGTATCGGCTGAAGTAGGCCGGCTCTGGGTCACAGAGAGTACCTGCACAGTTGATGTCAGACACGGCGCCATCCTTGACGCCTGTGCGGACAAGCGGGTGTTTCGGATGGAACAAGGATTGTGGGTGCGTAAGCGGCAACGCGATGACGTGGGCTATCAAGAGCGAGGTCGTACGGAATCTGGATCGACGATGAACGTGGTTGGCACTGGTCTGGTTGAAGAGATGCTTGCAAGCACACCAAAACTAAGTGCCTCGCTGTCTTCGTCCACGCTGATTGTCAATAATTTTCGGGAACTTGACGGCGCTGGTTCTCTGCTTCGGTTGGGGTGACGTGCCTATTTCTTGTTAACGATCTCATTGAGAATCATGACGGTGTATCTTATTACCCATTGGGATGCCAAAAGGAAATGAAGAGAAAAGGCAAATGAATGGAAGACTGGCAATGGACAAGTGAGCTTCAATTGGAGTGAGTATGATCGACGCCTTCCCGGTTTGTTTTCGACCGTAGAGCAGTTCCGTAACCTTGATGGGTAACACAGAGGTGTTCAGGTCAAAAAATGTGATGTTGGTCAAGTGCAACATTCAGACCGTTGAATTCGATTGATACGTTGAACCGTAGGTCCAACAGATTACAGTACTTCAATAACTTCGGCGATCATGTCTTGAAACGCGACCCCAACGCGCATCTGAACCATAATCAAACTATTAGCTGCAACCCGTCTGTACTCGTTCCACAGCCCCTTCTCCAACAACAACGCCCCAAACTGCTGTTTCAGACGAGCAACTAATCGCAGTGCCTGTGTCGCGCGATCAAGTCTAGTAGTCCCACGCGAATGCTCTTGTCCGAACAGCGAACGGATCCACGGATGAACGAGGTAATATTCATTCTCTCCTTTCAGCTCGCTTGTTGTCTGTATTTCGACGTCCTCGACCATAGCGGTCGTCGCACGATATACACAGCAGCCCGTCTCTGCATCCGGTCCTGACAAACAGATAAGCTGCGTGACTTCAAAACGGATGCAGGGAAGTTTGAGTCGTTTGGAAGAGCAGAAAGGCGATGGAAGCATGCCCAGTTGTTCATACAATTTTGTCACTGGTGACATGTCCGTGATTAATGAATGGAGTTCCGAAACAGCACGATCCAATTCGTGGGCCTCCATGTGCGGAACATGTGAGGGAATGAGTTCATCATAGGCAGAGATGCGCAATGGGAAGCAGCTATTGTATTCATTTGCAACTCCAGTCCAGGCGAGTATTGACGCATCCCCTGACCCTGTCAGGACACACTCTAAAAGCCGTCCAAGTGCGATGGTGCCTTCACCATAGGTGACCGAAATAGATGCTCGTAACACGCCAAGGAGTGCATATGCTTCGTCTTCTACAAGCGTTGATTGTCGTGTTGATGCGAGAAAAAGTTTCTCCCGCACTCGCTCAAGGCCAGGTCGAAGTACAGCCCCTTGCTCGCTGGACGCTTGTGGAACCTCCATTTGCCTCAGAATCTCTGGTGAGTCCTTGTGGTTCCAGGGCTGCTCCATTCCAAGGTATGGTTTCCAATCATTTGTGTAGAACCTCACCACCTCAGCCGCCCTGTACTCCTGGTACGTCCAGATTCTCGAATTCCAGATGCTTTCCTTCAGAGAATCCTTGTTATTATCGTCCGACGAGATGTCACCGAGAAGGACGAGAGTGAGGGTTGAGTTCCAATACCAACCGAACATGGAGACAAGGGAACGTTGCAATACCACCTGGTTCTGTTTATCGATGCAACAAGTATCGCTCCATGCCCAACGAAACCCGAGTTCCTGTGAGACCTTACAGAATGTCCGCAGTTTCGTATTTCCGGGTGATATTTTTAGGTTGTAGACGGTGACGAATTGGACATCTTGTATGAGAGGTTCGCCATCTCCCCACTTGTGTGAGAACATGACATATCCATAGAATTTCTTGACCTCTTCCTTGATCCATCGATCATCCACTCGTCTCGTCATAGACGAAATGAGTTTATTGAAAATTGGTTGGCCCTCGAATGCCTTAGCTAGAAATGACTTGTCATGTAGACGACCTGTGGTAGTGTCGATAAGTACATCGGGCATTGGGGAGGTGATTGTTTTGACGGTATTTTGAATCGCCTGTCTGGCATCGATACACTGGGAACGAAGTGCTACTGTCCGTGTCAGATAAGCTGACTGGCAGAACCAACAAAATAGCTCACGGGGCGTGAGTTTTGAGAGCATTGTATCAAATGCTGCAACCGCTTCCAAATAGCGATTCGCCCCGTGTAACACCGCGTGCCTCTGCTCATATCCCAGGTGGGATGATGGGTCGAGTCTCACCACCTGTAAATTGAGTTTGCGACGTTGTCTACAGTGACAAGACACAAAAGCATACCTCGTCAGCATCGTTCAGTGCGTCTTCCCACATCTCCATCATCACTCGTACCCTGCTTCGCTTGATTAAGTTACCCACACGGTCGGGAGGGTCGAGGGACAGTATTGTTGAGTAGCGTTTATCCGCTTCGCTATAGTTTTGAGAGTCCAGTGCAGTTTCGGGGAGGCTTTTCAATCTTTCTGTGCATTGTCGCTTGAAATCTGCACGGATACTCTGTTGGGGCCCAGTGACATTGTCCCGTGACCACTCACCATGTTCCCACTCTGTCTGCTCGTTTGTGACGTTCGTGTCTGCTATGAGCTCATTTTGCATGCACCGAAAATGTTCGACTGCTTCGATAACACGACCAGCATTCAGGAGGATGTCGCATATTGAGCGGTAAATGAAAAATTTTGGTAAGTTGAACTAATCGAAAAGAAAATCAACAGGACAAACATAATGTCACGCACAGCGTACCTTGTCAGAATCATTCAGTCCCTTGTTTATTGATCCACGAGAGAAGAGTGCACTTGCCCACTTGGTCAGCAGACCATCTGGGGTGGGCGGGCGGAGGTAGAGTGCAAGAGTATAGGCATTGAGCGCTTCTTCATATTTCTTTGTCGAGGACGCCGCGTCCCCGGCTGTTTCTAGCGAAACAACACATTTGTTTGTAAATCCTGAAAATATCGGTTGACGACTCTTTTCCACACTCGAATGAACACACCAGAGAGCCAGTCCATGATGATCTTGTCGGCTTTCACCTCGTCAGATATGGTGTTGGCATGCTCGAAAAAAAGGTTTGCAGCGTCAATGACGCGGTCATTCACATACAGGGTTTCACACTGGTGTTTCCATTGGTGCGCACGGACAGCCTGTTGGGAATTGTCAAGTTCGACACGTAGTTGTCGGCTAGCTTTGTCTAGGCGATCTTCCTTCCGTTGAGAATCGGTAAGCCGAACATGGAGTTGTTGGATGGCTATGTCTAGGCGATCTTCCCTTTGTCGAGAATTGGTGAGCTGAGAACGGAGTTGTTGGATAGTTTTCTCGAGATCGGCTAACGAACACGAGCCACACCGAAATATTTCATGGAAGTTTTATTTGTAGCAGGGATGAACCCACCAGAAGCGTTTTCCTGCCGATGGAGATCTGTACGTAACACGCGGAGAGCGTCGTTCGCATTCTCGTCTCTTTGCTTAACTAGACCTTGGAACCTTTGGATGACATTTGCGATCTCAACCCCTGAAACACGGATATGAGAGAAGTGGGGCGAGGGCAGTGATATACGTACTGCCTGTAGAACGGAGTAACTGGATTGACTGTCCGATACGACTTTCTGCTTTTGTGTATTGATTTTTCACTGATCCCTGTTTAAGTTTATGGGGATGTCATCAAGGTTTCAGCTACGTCCACTTACAATGTAGGGGGCGGAAATCATATCACATAGATCCCACAATGCGATTTTCTTGCCTCCAGCGATTACGAGGTCGCAGTCTTCTGAAATTCCGATGGAATAAATGTCATAAGGATGGCAAATGAGAGAACCGATTTGCTGGTGCGTAGAAGTATCCCATAATGTGACCGACGAACCCGCGCTAGCAGCAATGAATGTGCCATTTTTTGCTAGGGAGATGCACCGTGCTCCATCACTGTGAATGCGCCATCTGGAAAGGATCTTCCCAGAAACATCAAGATGGTGCATGTCCCCATTGTCAGAGAGGGCGAACAGTGATTTGCTGTCGCTGGCCCAGGTAATGGACGGACAGGAAATTGACATGTCGACGAGGACACGGCCATCCCGATTGTTGTAGACACGAAGAGTGCTCTCGTCATCGTATTCCGAGCCAGCAGCCAAAAGGGTGTTGTCGGGTGAAAACTTGATTGTGAGAACATAGACATGTCCCAAGTCGAGCAGTTGTTCGCCCGCCAGTGACCAGACACGGGCACTATCCCGCGATCCAGTCGCGATTTTCATCGCATCCGGCGAAATATCCACCGCCCATACCCATTCTTCATGTGCTTCAAACTCGGTCACTTTTTTGCGAGTCTTTGGGTCCAACACAATTGCTTGGCCATCTTCCGTCCCAGCGACGATCCACTTGCCGTCTTGCGAGATCGCGATACAAGGGACATTACTCCCCGCATACATTGGAGTCCCCACCTCGCTGCCATCTTTCACCCGCCAACATCGAATCTTGCTGTTGCTGCCGACGATGTGCTCGCCGTCAGCAAGAAACGCGACTATATCCGTGTCATCTTCACAGTTGATTTCGATCGGTTTCTGTTCGACGACACTCTCTAAGTCTATTTTCGTTGGGTCCCTCGGTCTCACTTACCAATACTTCCGAATCCGTCATTCTCTTCGTGTTCCTTTGTGTTCCTTTGCTGACTGTTCCTCCCCGAAGCCCTTGTCAGTGTTTCCGTGTCAGTGTTTCGCATACTCACTCGTTCTTGTCCACGAGAAGGCAGTCGCCTGGGTACTGGAGTGGGGGAAGGAAGTACGTTGCGAACACCGCCCGGCATCCTGTGTCTTACACAATCGCCTCGTGTTCTACCCTTATCATAATATTAGGAGAAACAGCTTACTAAACGAGTTGCAAGTCTGGATCCGTCTTTAGTCTTGTATGGCGCCGAATTCCTTGCAGAACTGAACCGCGTGGGTGTGACGATACTCCAGACAGTACTGTTCTAGTGGGAATTATTAGAGTGTGAACGATGCCTCCGACGCAGTCACTTGCTGAACTCAAGATGATGGTTTAGTGATAGAGTGCTGGTTCAACGTGAAAAAAAAAAATTCAGGATGCAATAGCGTGTACCCACAGCTAGGCGAAGAACCGAGACCCCGATTCTTAGTCAGCATTTTCGACCCGCCTGTTTCCGACTGCAACAGTTTCTTCGCAGTTTCTTTGCATGCCTACTAGCCTGCCATTCGGAACAGTGTAAAAGTGCTATTTCGATAGGAAAAGTCCTTTTTTCGCAGAGAGTGCTCAAGAGAAGTACGGAAAGCGTGGTGCATCCGAGCATCCCACCCTGGGTTTGTATTCAAATATTCACCGCCCACTCATTGCATACTCATTCTTGCATTCGTCTGTGACCGGTCGACTACTGGTTCGAGCCTCAACCCACTAATACCCCACTCGTCAGCGCGCACGATGGGTGAATAGATGGAGCATCCCATGGCCTCCGACAGCCACTTTGTACCCTGTCGCAGTCACCTCCTACGACCTAACAGGCTAACACTGTCAACCCGCTACTGGCTCAAACCTGGGCCCGTGTGCAATCAGAAATCCTGAACATAGCTATTACCGTTTGTGCCAGAGACTGTGAACAGCACAGCACAGGAAGCACTGCCCCGTATCAGACATCTCACAAGGGCTGTTCTAATGGAACTGCGAGCGCTCTCTGACCTCTATTTCGTGGAAGCTTGTAGTAGCTAATATCTGCTTACTCGTAAAGGTGAAATCCCGCCCACTTGTCAACTGATCACATGGTCTCACGGAGCCTGGTCCGGGTCCGATGCCTCATTTCCTCAGGACCACAGCCTATATCACAACCAAAGAGCGCATATAACGACTCTTCGCACACTAGGTTTGCCTCACCTATTTTGCGCCCTCGTTAATAGGTCTCATGCACCCCAGGACACAACACCTGCCCCGTTGTAGCCTTTATCAGTTCAAAACACCCGGTTTGTTTTTGGACACGCACTCGCCCCACGTTGTTAGGAAGCACGGCCCAAAACAAGTTTTACGCCTTCGAGGTCCTTAGTTCGAAAAGACGGCGACAGAGAGATGAGCGGGCGTTGGCTGGGTGCGATGCTCGCTGAGAATTTCCTTCGTACTGCCGACGTTCCACTACCATAACCCGTCCAGAATCCCTTCGAGCATGTCCCGAAAGATGGGCCAGATAGTCCCTGTTATGACAAACGTGTGAGTTGCATGTTAGTCGAGTACCAATCATATTGCGTTCAGGTCGAGGCGATACGAGGGTGGATACCTCACATGGATACGGTCGACGCAGGCAACAGGAAAGACGCGCCGTTCAACGCAAGGCTAAGGACAGCCGTCTCTGCCTATAATCAAGTCGACGGTATGGTGGCGCCAAATCGGACAGATTTCTCAAGGATAGAGCTCTGGGTGGCCTTCTGCCACATGCATTCAGTGACTCTGACTGGGTGACTGATCCCATTGACAGGGTCTCCATAAGTGGATGTGTGTGGTACTTATAAGGTGGTCTTATTGCTCACATCTTGAAGAAGCAAATCACACATGCCCTATCATCCATAGAGGCTGAGTACATTGCATTAGTGGCTTGTTTACAGGAAAGGCTATACATCCAGGCTTTGCTCCAGTCATTGAGGCAGAATGTCCCTACTCCCTTCTGCATATATGCCAACAATACTGCTGCTATATCACTCTCCAGGATGCCCAGCAACCAGTCTCACATCAAACATATTGATGTGTGGTACCATTTCATTTACAAGCATGTGGTCATAGGGTCATTTCATCCAGAGTGGATCTCCACTCATCAAAATGTAGTGGATGTCCTGACAAAGCTGTTGCTAAAATCAGGCTTTCATCATCATTGGATGGGACTGTCACTTGTATCATGCTGAGGGGGTGTGTTGGGAATGTCTGCAACAGGACAAATTAATAGAATATCTTGGTATGATTTTGTTCAGCTTGATACTTTTCTTGTCTTCTTGTTGTCAAACATTTGGAGTCTACACATGATAGCACATTTGATACTTAAACTTTCTCATTCCCTCATTCCTTCTCTTCCTCAGTTTGTGCTGCAACAACTGAGGTGAGACCTTTATTCATCTTGATACATCTATGGACATTGACATGACTAGCTAACATAAGTGTGTCATAGGTAGTCAAACTTAGTTCGTGTTGCGACGACTGAGCTAACATAGGCATGTCATAATCTAACACTATGATGCCTACGTCCATTTCCTTTACAAACGTGGCAAGAACATCCACAGGATCGACGCGGGTTCTCGTAGAGTCAGAGAAACTTGCACCACCAGCCACTTTCGCGCACAGCGCTTGTTTCAGCAGACATGGTTTCTTGTTATTGGGGGTTACCTGCTTATAATTGAGCACTAAGCGCACGAGCTGAAGGTGTGACTCGAGCAAGTATATTAGGCGGCGAACGTCCCCGAACCTTCTTGCACTGTAAAGCGATCCGAGGATAGTCGGGCTGGCTGCGATGGCCGACACCAGGGGTTGACTGTGGAGGTGGTCGCCTTGTGGAGGAACGCATCAATGACGGCTTGGCTCAAAGGGGAGAATGGTCGACTGCTCATGGCCAGGGGAGAGTGGGAGTATATATATGCGTAAAAGGACGATATCCGTCTGCCGATCGCGAAGCGACCTCCAAGATGAACATATGTCCATCCTAAATGTTCGACCCAGATCTCGCCGTGTACCAAATTGGCGGCTCGCATGAGTACTTCCTCTTTGACCTGAAGGAGGCGCTCGTTGTCCGGTGGAATAGTAAGTACCGAGACAAAGGCTTCCCCGAGGAGCTGGTGAACAAGGTTCAACAACACGAGTGTCATTGTGTATTGACCAGTAATTCTTCCTGCAGGCAGAGCAACGGCCGCGAAACCAGAAGATTGGCTGGGCACAAGGAGCGCGGTTGCAGAACGGATATAAAGCTAAACCTGAAGGGAATACTTGAGTAGTGTAAGCAACGCAGAAAGCACGCTCATTGCCGGTGTCACGAGCTGCGTGCGCGAGAAACCGCGTGTCTGAGGACAATTAAGGGCTTCCTCAAGAATCGTCGTCGCCAATTGCACCAAGTCCGCAGAGCCGTATTCTGGCCGAGCGGTCGAATCGCCTGTTTTGAGAGATTCCAGAAGCTCTTCCGCAAGGGCAGGCTTGCCCTGTACAACGCTGTGAATGAGATCGAGGGCGTCCGTTGCGAGTGCTTCGTCGCTCCCATCATCAATCTCCATACCGACATCTTCTAGTCTCAGCGTCCAAGGGGATGAACCAGGTCCCGCTCTGCCGAACGTTACATCTTGATACAAATCGGTCGTGGTCGCATATGTACTCCAGCGAGTAACGTACTCAGTGAGCAGGTCCAAGACTACCCTCCAGCCGCTGTGCTCATACTGCCAGCATGCCGCGACAAACTCTCCTCCGTCTCCGTGCACGACGAGAGAGGGATGACGAGCGACAACGCGGGGGCTTGTTCTCATAGTAAGAGACGTGCTGAGCGCAAACCTCCCGCTCAGCTTCCTCTTCCTCGTTCACAGATTGAGAACAATCCGCAGATGAGGCCATACAAAAAGGATCCGTATCAAGGAACCCAGAGGCAGTCATTGTGCGCAGAAAATTAATGAGATCTACAGTGGATTGGGAAACGCGACCGAGCAACGTCCACGACAGCCCGTCGTGCGACGCCTCGCCGCCAATCGGATTGCCAGAACTGTCGATACATGCCAGCCACAGACCGACTTTCGCTGCGTCCGAACGAGGCAATCCACGCGTCAACGAGCGAGTCGAGATCTGGAACGGGTTCTACGGGGACCAGCTCCAAGACAGCCATCAGGAAGCCTGAAAGGATATCAGCCGCTACAGCTGTATCAACCCTGGCTACTCACCCTTTAGAACGGAACGAAAGGCGATTGCGTTAGGGTCTGTTATTGTAGAACCTGTCTTCCATGCGATAGCGGTAACAAAGAACGGCGAAGTCGTCAGCAGCTTATGCAGCAACCTGAACAAGCCCACTTCATTACTCAACGCTACCCGAGCCATGAGGACACGAGTGGGTTCTCGCCCTTTGCTGCGAGATATGTGCGTTTGTGTTAAATCATGAAATGAGCGATAAGAATCGGGAACTTTCTTCATAACCGCCACCTAGGCACCTATTCGGGAAAGCACAAAAGCCTATGCTAGATAAGTACAAGCGTGCTGGTTTCCGGGATTCGAGGTTACGAGGTCATGTATCCGTTTCAAATGCTCGGGGGAAGAAGAATAAAGCGACTCGTTCACAGGCGCTGCCGACACATCGATGCCATCAGGCTCAGTCACCCTCTCCAGCTCCAGTATCTCGATCGCGATGAGCATCCCAAGGCCAGAAACATCTTCCAAGATTTGCATGCTCTCCTCGTCCAAAAGAAGGGTGGAATCTTGTTGCAAAGAGCCGAGATTCGTATTGTAAGCAGCTTCGAGCAGCTTCACCACGAGCTCGCCATCGCTTGCGACATACTCCCACATTGTCCAGAAAAGCATTTCCAACATCGCCAACTGCTCTCTAAAATTCTGCTTCACCCACGAGACGCGGCTCTGGAATCTTCGCTGAAGATATTTGGTACGCTTTCCTCCGTCTTTCGTAGATATTCAGCGATGAGTGCGTCGGCAAACGCGCGTCTATCGCCTGGAGAATCTCTGGAAGAGTCATAGTGACAACATCATGTATCGCATCAGCTGCATTTTCCTGCGCACGAAAGAGCGGTATCAGAATGCGAAGAACGAGGAGGCGCTCCGAATAGAAAAATGGCGTAACGGCTACGATGAGTTCCTCGACTAGACTCTTGTCCGAACTCGAATCTGAACTGATGGACAACCCTTCATTATACAGAAAAGATTGCAGCAGAACGAACAGCCTGGATTTCGTCGATGTCAAAGTGCGAGCTCAGCGCAAATACGAATTCCTTTGAGGCGTCGTCGACTTGCAAGACAAATCCATCTGGCAAGGTGACGGCGCCACTCTCCGCTGCTTTGCGTGACGTGGGTGTCGGCGTTCCATAGGGCTTTGCGACATTGCGAACTCGCGGAATGCGGGGTGTTATTTGAGATATTTGGTCCACCGAACCTCATCACGGCGACCAGTAAGAAACGAGTGCAGCTGTTGATATGTGCTACAACAAAAAAGGTTAAGGTATAAAGTCAAGAGGGGATATACGAGCTCACATGTCAATCAGCGAGGAGCGTTGCGAAGAAATATGTTTATCATGTTGACACGGGATGCGCACGTGTTCCGGTTCAGCGGTAATTTCCAACTGTTTGTTTCCAAAGCTATCGTAAAACATGTCCAAACAACGCCGAGTAACAACCCAAATTTGGATAACAGTGATATCGCAACTGAAAAACAATCAGACCCATCCTCGAGCAGCACCGCGTCCGCCACCATGTCCCCTTTCTCTCTCAACTACAAACATCGCATCCCGCATCGTCACTAACATCCTAACATCCTCCTCAGCGGCTTGGTTCGATGCCGCCGCCTTCTTCGCAGAGACATACGGACGAGCCCACGACATCCCAGTGGTATTAGACACCGCGGGCGCAGTCGTCGTTGCTGGTGTCGACACCGTAGGGGGTGCCGTGACCACAGGTGCGAGCGTCGCAGCCACCGGCTTGGGTTTCGGAGCCGTCGTAGGTGCATTCGCCGCAGTCATCCACGCGTACTTGCCTCCGATCCCAGCAGCCTGACTCGCAACCGCATTTGACATCTTCTTCCGCACATCCTCTGACATGTTCCTTGCAGTCACGCCAGGGCCCTCTTTCTTCTTCTTCTTCTTGGGGACACCGCCCTCGTCGTCGTCGAGGGCCATCGCACTGCCAGCCCCCGAAGCTTGTGCTGCCAGATTTGCGGCATGCACAGCAGCAAGGTCCGCACGTTCCTTTCGCTCCCTCCGAATCCTCATCTCTTCTTCCCTCTCGCTCTTTTCTAAAGCGACAAGCTGTTTTCCGATGTCACTACGCACGACAACACTCCACATCGGCGTCCCATCGGCATAAATGGAAGGTTTTTTTTCGTACTGCGCATCCGTACGATGACGAGCGGCCGCAACCATCGCCACGACAACATCCTGAAGACGAGCACGAAGAGCGAGAGCAACATAGTTCACGGAATCTTCCGTAACCTTCGTTACATCGTGTTTTGTCGCTATCGTGCGCATGGCCTGTCCGAGCGAACGAGTGTCAAACGACGCCGTAGTGAGTTGCTTCTTGGAGCGATCCTCAAATGGGCGGAATGTTTGATGAGAGTCGTAGGACCGTTGCAAGGTTTCTTCCTCGGCCTAGAGATATGTCATCGTACAACGCGAAACGGATAAAAGGAAAAGGAAATACCCTTAAGTCCACACCAGCACTACCAAGTGCGTCATTCAATCTAGCTATATCGGCAGTGTCCACACCCGCCGTAACACCCAACCCAGCGGTATTGCATTGTTGGCGTGGCGTCACATTCATCGTACCTGCGTATTGATAGTGCGCATACGCCGCCTGGGGATAATGATGCAAATATTGGTAATTTGAATAGGATGTTGTACTGGATGATCATTCAGTTCCTGCTCAAGCATTCGGAATCAAGGACTTACGAAGAAATTTGAGACTGCTGCTGGAGTGCTGGGTCTATTGGAATATCTGAACAGACTTTATGAGAACAAGATTAAGGAATAGAGAGCTGCTACGCACGTGCTGTACCCCACTGCGCAGTGTGCTGCGTGGCAGGTTGTGTTTTGGACGTGGCTGGCGTCTGCGGAATCTCAGACTCGGTCTTCATCGGAAGGGGTAGAAAAAAGAGGCGTGGTGTGATGTGACCCGTGTGACCCCAGCCTGCTTAACGGACGATGTGTGACAATCGCCGATTTCCGACGCTTCAACCGCTTATTTCGGGTACCTCACGACTATTCGGTCGCTCTCCTACACTCAAGTCTGACCACGACATGTCTATGCGACCACTTACTCTCTTCTGTATTTCTGTTGATGCAGAAAAGCATATAACGGGAACAGCCTTCTCGTTGAAAGTGACCATCTCAGATCCTGTCGACCACCTCAGGAAGAGGATCAAGATCGAGAAAGCCCACACATTGGACAAATTTGATAGTGATGAGCTCACCGTTTGGAGGTTGATGACGCCGTTGCCGCTCAGCTCAGCTAGTGCTCCCAAGAAATGGCTGGAGCAGGAGGACGTCGTGTTTCCCGATATTGATGTATGCGAAACCAATCAACACTTTCAATGGCTGAACCCCTCCTGGCCAATCTCGGAATACTTCGAAACAGAGCCGGATGCGAAGCACTTACACCTCGTTGTCGAGATTCCTTCTCCCATACATAGGTATGTACTTTCTTGGCAGTCTTCTCTTCATCACTCTAATATCCTGTCTCGCTGTGATTAGCCCTCAGTTGAACTATGGCCCCATCGACACACCTGGGATATGGGACGTGTTTCGTAATGCTGTCACCTTCTGGACTCGACGCAAGAATTCCGAATCAAAACCGGAGTGGAATTATGTGGCAGCCTTGAATGACTACCGAGAATCGGATGACCTGCCGTCATTCATCAAGGGTGTGGTGGAAAAGCCAAGGCGAGCAGAGGCTCATGTTGCGTGCTTACATCCATTTGTCTTCCTGCTTGCTAATAGGCACCGTAGTCCAAGTCGTCGTTGGAACTCACCGCGGCCACTACAACCACAAGGAGATTATCCATGAATTGCTCAGTGACGCAAACGATGCAGTTCCCTATATGCAGGGTGACCTTGAGGTCTATCATTATATCCTCGCTATGGTCTACTCGAGTCCTGACCCAAGATTACTTGGGGGCGATTTCTCAATGTACGAGGCTTGTTATGATGTGTTCGAACCCATCAAGAGATTCTGGCTGAGGAAGATTGAAGATACGTCGTCCAAGTAGTAAGTAACTGATTGTACCGCTGGCGTATGCATCTTATTTTGTGTAGCAATGGTCAATTATCCTTCCCTCTTGTTGCTAAGGAAAAGGATCACGATGGACGTCATCTCGGGGATTGCAAATATCGACCTAAGCCGGACTTTTGCCTGTCCAAATCCATGTTTCCATTCTTTCTAGCTGAGTTTGACTCACACGCCAACCAGTACGATGAAATGCGAATGTGGGCCCATATGGTGTGTGCGCTACGTCTTGGGCGTGCACTCCTTGAACAAGCGGGTCCCCAACCGAACACATTCTTTGTCATGGGCGCTTTTTTCAGCAAAAGAAGAGTGATACATCGCTATTTCTTCTATGAAAAGGATAATACAGTGTGTCTTGAACCGTTCACATCAGGCAGCTGGATCTTACCGCCTTGTTGCTCAGATCTACTATCACCAAAGAGTATTCCCTGTGGTTAGCGCCCGCCATCTAACGGAATTCTTATATGAGTTTTACAATTATGCAAGGCATGTTAAAGATCTCGACAACATCGATCACTGGGAAGGGGAAATCGAGAAACTCACCAAGACCATTAATCAAGCGTACTCCCAGACTCTTTTTACGTTTGCGGGTGAGAGTGGCAAAAAGCGTTCTCATCCGGGAGGAGGTGAAGGCGGTATAAATGAAGGTCCTACGCGACGGCCCCGCAAAGTACAACAGGGAGCGGTGATGAATGCACTCCAGCAATTGGATTGGAAGTTGGTAGAGGAGATAGAGGAGGGATACGGGCCACTTGTCGAGGTAATCGTGTGAACGGCTGTCGTTGTTCGTGAGCTGACAGAAAGTTGCAGTTACCGGCTCACGTAGTAGAAGCGATACGGCCTAGTGATGGGAAGCATGTCATCGTAAAATGTTCGCGCCGAAATAGCCATGAACTATCTCTCCTTCGGGAGCTCTCGTCACAAAATTCCCCTCATAACCATGTCATCCCCCTACTCGATATCCTCGAGTCCAGTTTGGGACCGTT